>BLSH010060494.1:181764-192099 GCA_018402905.1 Glandirana rugosa
GGTATCTGTTAACTGCAGATGTCCCGCCAACGAATTAAGACCCTCCTGCAGATAACTGCAGGAGGGTCTTAGCGCGAAGGACGCACGGTGGCTGATGATGGCTGGGTGGGTGGTGGGTGGCTGATGGTGGCTGGGGGGTGGTGGGTGGGTGGTAAATAGATGGTGGGGGGGAGTATTTTGTCACTAGGCAGCGCTGCAGCACCACCTCTCTCCCCCCTCTCTCCTCTCACACTGCACCGATCGGTGCGGAGAGGAGAGAGAAGCCGGCGCTTCCGCCGGCTTGTTTACATGTGATCACGCCGTCATTTGACGGTGCGATCACGTGGTGAAAGGCCGCGCACAGCGGCCATTCACCACGATCCGTGATCAGTCGGGTCCCCCGGACCCGACGGTCACGGATGTTCCCGTGTGCGCGCCCCAGGGGGCACGCAGGAAGCGCGATTCTGGGAGGACGTCAATAGACGTCCTCCCAGAATTAAGCAACCGCCCTGTAGACGTCAATTGTCTATGGGGCGGTTGTTAAGTGGTTAAGGATGATGAGAATTCATTTCTGGGGTTTTTATTTATTTATTTATTTTTTTACTAGTAATCCTATCTATTCAAATGTGACAGTTAGCAGTCCAGGCATGACTGTAACTGTTTTCTGAAACCATTAAATCAATGGGTCTACTTCTGCTTTAACATTAAAGTAAAGTAAAGTGCAGTATCAAGAGAAAAAAAAGAGAATCAACTTTGTGATTTGGGTCTTATGGAAGAAAATGTGGGTTAATTATTCTGAAAAAACATTTAAAAGCACATTGTTTCATAATACATTGAAAAAAAATTACATAAACACATTTCAGGCCCAATGCCATTCTTGAGGAATACAATTTTAACATTTTGTTTGCTATACAGTTAATAGCCAGGGTGTGACCCTCAGCTATTTTAACTGTCCTTATCATCCTTATGAGGACAGTATTTCCCATCAATTAATACATTACTTGCACTGCAGGGCTAATATTACAAATTCACAATCACTTAGTTGAGTTATAGCCCTTCGATCACAATGCTCGGGATGGTGCTTATTTAACACTTTTTTTTAAAGTTCTCACCTTTGCATTGTGTAAGCTGGTTTGAGGAGTGTAATGGAATGTGCTATGTTCCTTTGTGCAGCTGCCTTAGGATATCTGATTACTCATAGCAGATTGGTATATGTTCTTGTTTATCATACGATAAGCTGAGTTACATAAGGAGGAACTATTAACTGATTGAGTTCCAGTTGCAGTGATGGTTATCTAATCAACTTCTGAAGAATAAAATCACTCAAAATCTCCAACTTCTAGTGTTCTAAAACAGCATTAATTGTTCCAGGCTTTAACCAATTCTCAGACCACAAAGCAGACTTCTGTGGTTCTCAAGTAACTCTTTCAAATTATGACAGTTTTTGTAAAGCTGAAAATGCCAAGAGTTGTGAGCAAGAACAGCAAAATACATGAGATGATTAGCAAATGTCATGCCAATGATGCCTCACCAACTAAGAGAAAGAATAAAACATTTGGTGGCCAGTTAAGATGTTAAAAAAGCAGTTAAAATTCAGAAATAAGAAACAATTTTTAGAGGCAGATAGTAGACTAAGACAAAAAAATTACATTTCATAATAGGACAGGACAAATTTGAGAAAAAGAAGATTGTAGGAATATATGGAAATCAGCAAAAAAAAAAAAAAAAAGCAGGTCAGAAAAGCACTGTGAACATTTTAGAAGTTAAAATATAAAGAATTTCAGGGTCTATTTTATTTTCATTTTCTTTTTGCGTTAACAGGTTTTTATTTTATTCTTTACATGACATTCTTCTCTTTTTTATTCTTTGCATTTTTTTTTTTAGCAAACTAAATCATAAATATAAATCTTGCATATGAATATTTCATATTAGGTTATCAGCCAGCAAGCTAGGCTCTTTTTCCTCTTCACATATTTACCAGTCAGCAAGCTTTTTTAAACAAAAAAGGGTAATGTGATGCAATGTTATGTGACATTATTAATACTATTATTATTATTATTATAAGTTAACACATTTTTTAAAATTCCTTATTTAACGGTATGCAACAAGAAACAGCAGAATGACATGACATCACATTCCCGGTCAAATACATCAATGTCAGTTTGCATTAGATATACAGGTAATGAATGGGGAAAAATAACACGTTAATGTCCAATCCTGCACATTGTCAATAAAAAACAACTGATGCCAAGAGGCTAAGTTTATGCATTTATAATCAGATTTTTTTAACCCTTTGATAATGAGTGTATGCACATATTGTATGTGATCTGACTGAAGTTGGACCGCATATATACATACCCGTGTTCTTGGTGGAAGTGCGCTGCCCAGCATATGACAGCTCAGGGTCTCATACTAACGATCGGGAGCCAGAAGGACTGGCTCTTGATCACATGATAGCCTATGATAGGAGAAGTATGTCAACAATAACGTGGGTGAAAAAATAAAAAGATAAATTACAGTGTCAGGGTTAGGGTCACCATCGCCATGAAGACTCCATCTTGGTGAAATGTACGTTGAAGCATGGGTTTCTCACTTCCGGGTCCTATGTGACATCACTTCTGGACTGAATACTGGAACGAGGCTTGGAGAGCATGCTGGCTTCTCGCAGGCTTGGAGGAGCCATACCCTCATTCCCACACACACTGTACATGCTGGTGTTGGTATCTAGGCACCTTTACATGTGAGTGCAACTATGCTGCTTGTTTTTAATGCCAAAGTTTTAAATAAAATATTACGCTATGAAACTCTTTAATATGTCTCCCACTGGGTCACTTTACCTTTGATGATCATACAATTAATTTTATACACATTTTTTCATATATATATTTTTACTCATATATGATATATTCATTATTTATTATTTGTTTATTATCAGTCAGTGCCTACCTTTATGATTTTTATTTATACCACAGGTGGATTTATTCCATTTAATAGTTAATTATTTAGAGGCGTCATACATTGGACTATATTTTGACTGATGTTGGACGAGAATGTTGTGCAGATTATTGCAATAAACACTCTGTACAACAGAGAAAGCCTGGCTCGCAGTCTCCACTCTAATTCATCCCAAAGGTGTTCTATCCTGCTGAGGTCAGGACTCTGTGCAGGCCAGTAAAGTTCAATGTGAGAGAGAAAGTGACCGCACTCCAGATTGCAGAAGATGAAAAGCTTTATTCCATAAAATCCATAGAACATATCAAAATATGATCACGATACAGACAGACAGACAGCAGCAAGGTTAACCTTTATGGAATAAAGCTTTTCATCCTCTTCAATCTGGAGTGCGGCTACTTTCTCTCTCACATTGAATATCATGTTCAGACAACAGACTGGACCAGCACCCAGTCATCAGAGGGAGGATCGCTTTACCTGGTGCGGCGTTGCCTCTCCCATTCATTGTAGGCCAGTCAAGTTCCTCCACCCCAAACTCGCTCATCCATGTCTTTATGGACCTTGCTTTATGCATTGGTCCAAATCATTTGGTGGAGGGGGAATTATGGTGTGGGGTTGTTTTTCAGGGGTTGAGCTTGGCCCCTTAGTTTCAATGAAGGGAACTCTTAAGACATCAGCATACCAAGACATTTTGGACAATTTCATGCTCCCAACTTTGTGGGAACAGTTTGGGGATGGCCCATTCCGGTTCCAACATAACTGCACACCAGTGCACAAAGCAAGGACCATAAAGACACGGATGATTGAGTTTGGGGTGGAGGAACTTGACTGGCCTGCTAAGAATGGGAGAGGCAAGTCCTAACCCCAAACTAATAGACGACCTTTGGGATGACTTAGAGTGGAGAGTGCAAACCAGGCCTTCTTATTCAACATCAGTGCCTGACCTCACAAATGCGTTTCTGGAAGAATGGTCAAACATTCCCTTAAACACTCCTAAACCTTGTGGACAGCTTTCCCAGAAGAGTTGAAACTGTTATAGCTGCAAAGGGTGGGCCAACTCAATATTGAACCCTACGGACTAAGACTGGGATGCCATTAAAGGTTATGTGCGTGTAAAGGCAGGTGTCCAAATATTTTTGACAATATAGTGTAGATGTTCTTGTGCTTCCAATTTGGCAGTTGTAAGCTCCAGTGAAATCCATTTCAAGGGCATATGGCTAGATGGGAAAATCTATGTAGGGTGTAATCTTACCATAGGTGTAAGACTACAAGACCTTTAATTATCTCAGTAATGTTTAATGGAAGTCACATAGCCTTTGTGACAAAAAAGTGATAAATCTGTGGACATGTTTATGCTGGTGTCTATATGGTACTGATATTATACCCATGGACATATTTCTGGCGGTGTCAATATGGGACTGTCTGATTGGAGGGGGTTCAGTTTAATAGGCTATGAAGTGAAAAAAAAGTTGGAAGCCATTGCTATACACCTCACCACTTTACAAATGCACCTTGGAAGAGAAGGTTGATTACCATTTATACATGAATACAGCTTGTTGTGTAGTTAGTAAAGTGGACATAAATAAGTACTTTTTGTAGATTAGGTCAGAAGACATTTTGTGCGTAATTAGATTAAATGGCCTTTTGCTCATTGTATTATTTATAAATGAATAGTTTGCTTTTTTGAACCAGGGTTTCGTTTTTTGTTTCTGGAAATACAACTAAGTTTTTAGAGCATATCAATTCACAAAGGAGAAATCATTAAGGTAAACTAGTCATTAAAATGCAGTGATGCATGAAGAACAGTTTGACATGTTGACAAGATGTACACATTATACATCGACATAAATAGACTGTTTTTGTTCTCTGTTTTATATTTGCTTATATAGCATTTATTTCACCGTGGGGAAAATGCAATTAAATGTAAAAGTTAATCGGAATCTTTGCAACTTCATAAAAGATAGCAAACACAAACTGCATCTATGTGAGTACATGACTATTTTAGATAAAAGCTGATTTTGCTGTTCCCAGAGAATTGTTAATGTGTATATATATGTTAATATAATGAAAAACAATTTATTGTAATACATGTATACATCAATTAAAAATCTTTTTTTAAAGTTTATTTAAATCTTAGCAATGAGCTACTGTTATTTACTCCCTTATGTTTAGTTAACCACTTCATATCCGGGGCTGTTTTTTGGACTTGGTGTTTACAAGTTAAAACCTGTTTTTTTTTTGCTATAAAATTGCTTAAACCCCCCAAACATTTTATATTTTTTTTCTAACACCTTAGAGAATAAAATGGCGGTCATTGCAACACTTTATGTCACACCGTATTTGCGCAATTGTTTTCCATATTGTGAAAGATAATGTTACGCCAAGTAAATTTATTGATGTCATGCTTTAAAATTGCGCCCGCTCGCGGAATGGCGACAAACTTTGCAACCTAAAAATCTCCATTGGCGATGTTTAAAAATTCCTACAGGTTAACAATTTTGAATTACAGAGGAGTTCTAGTGCTAGAGTTATTGCTCTCGCTCTAACGATCGCGGCGATACCTCACATTTGTGGTTTGAACACCATTTTCATATGCCGGCAGGACTTACATATGCGTTCGCTTTTGCGCGCGAGCTCGTGGGGACGGGTCGCTTTAAAAAATGTTTTTCTTATTTATTTATTTTTTCTTATTTATTTTACTTTTTATTTTTTAATTTTACACTGTTCTTTTTTTTGTTCCTATTACAAGAAATCTAAACATTCCTTGTAATAGAAAAAAGCATGCCAGGACCTCTTTAATATGACATCTGGGGTCAAAAAGACCTCAGATCTCATATTTACAGTTAAATGCAAAAAAAACATTTTAAAAAAATGACAGTTCTAAAAAAAAATGTCCCCTTTAAGAGCATTGAGCGCAAGTGACTTGTGATGTTGCTTCCGCCCTGCAATGTTATGGAGGCGAGTGGACGGCATCTTCCGCTCACTCGGCTTCCTGTGGGGGGGGACAGACCCGATCATCTCCGCCGCTGCCGACGGTCCGGTAAGTGGTAGTGGGAGATGACGGGAAAGTCGCGGGGGCGGGTCAACTCTCCCGCCACTGATAAAAGTCATCTCACAGCACATCCGCCGCTAAGACCACTTTTATCCCACACAAAATCGCAGACTCTGAAAAATGGTATCTGAATGGTGCCAGTAGCTGAAGGCACCATTCAGATATGGCCACGCAAAGTCCAGGACGTCATAGGACAGCCTTTGGGAGCGAAGTATTTAAATATACCATTGAAAGCATTTTGTTACATTTGTTTGGTAAGTGCAAAAAAAATAACCTTTTTGTTTTGGCAGAAATCTCTGCTGTGCATAAGGAGAGGAGGTGTTATGGAGATAGGGAGGGGGAAGGTCTGTGTTCTTTTTAATACATCAGAAATAAAGCAAGCAGGGCTGACACCATGTACCCAAGGCTGGTCGTACATTATACAATTATTATACAGGATTTATATAGTGCCAACAGCTTGCACAATATACAGGTTTTTTTGTACAACGTTCTTTTAAATTTACCAAAACCATAAAACATGAGGTCAACCTAACACTTTCAATTTGTATGCAATCAGGCGGGCCATTACACTACATAGTTGAAGGTAAACCTAAAGGAAATTGAGCAAGGGAATAGTATAATGTATGGCTAGCTTAAAGCAGAACTTCAACCCAACAGGGGACATTCTGCTCAATTCCTCCTCCTCCTCCTGCGGTGTTTCGTGGAAATTTGGCCCCCCTCCTTCCCCCCGCAGTCTTCTGGGACACATCACAGGTCCCAGAAGACTGCGGGATCATTCACAAAGCACACCGCGGCTCACACATGTGCAGTAGGAAGCCAGTTGTGAAGCCTGCCAGTTCCCTTTAGTAAAGATGTTGGACCTAAAGCTGAGTAAATTATTGGCTCGGGTGAGGACAGCATTCGATCCTAGGGTCCTTATATTAAAAGTCAGCAGATACAATATTTGTAGCTGTTGACTTTTAATATTGGGGGTGGGGGGGACTGGAGCTCCTCTTTAAAAATTTGGTGCTGGGACTTAATGCACTTAAAGTGGTAGTAAACCCACCACTACTGTTTTTTCCTACAGGTAAGCCTATAATAAGGCTTACCTGTAGGTAAAAAAAATATCTCCTAAACCTACATGGTTTAGGAGATATTCGCCCTGCATGCAGCCGCTGACATTAGCGGCGCATGCGCTCTGATGATCCGGACGAGGCGTCCGGCAACTCAGAGCTGGCTGCCGGAAAGAAGAGCTCCCGTGCGCATGTGCGGGAGTGACGTCACGCGGCTCCAGCCACTCACAGACTGGAGCCGCGTACCCGGAAGAATGAAGAGGACAAACATGTCAGCGTCCTTAGCGCTGACCGACTCGGGCATCGTGGGCCTCGTTCTAAGGATAAGTACTTCATAATATGTTAGTATGCAATGCATACTAACATATTATGGTATTGTCTTGCAGGTTTTTTTTTTTTTTTAAGGAGGCGGGTTTACTACCGCTTTAAGAAAGAATATGAACCGCTAGGGCTGGCGGTTAAACTTGGGACTTTATTGGACACTCTGAACACAGTGAGTAAGCCATGAAACAAGCAATAGTTTAAAATGTATATTTATCAATTTTAAAATTAAAATCCAGTGACCATTAACATTGGAACGATACATCAAAACTTCCAAGAGGAGGTAGTACCGACGTTTTGCAGATTAGTGCTTCTTCACAGGTAACTCCTCATTTGTACGTTCTAATATACAGACAAAAATTTATTGTTACAATCCATAAATTGCAAAAATGTAACATTCTTTAGAACTCTAAACATAACACTCCTCACCCGTTTCCCAAACTTATGTACAAAATATGTTGCACTCCCCTCCCAGAAGGACTGCAGTGTAAGTCCAAGAAGAGAGGCGGCAGTGCCAGAACTGCCAGCCAGGTCCGGTGGACACTGGACAGAGAACGAGCCCGAGGACAGATGGCAAAATGTGTCTACCTACCCAAGAGGAAAGGTGACACCCAGAGCACCCGGTCAGCAGTCCCCCCCAACACACATACGCATCGAGAAGACTTATCTATATGGGATGTGGACACCCTTGCTCTACCAGTGAAGGATTGGTTCTTATCTTGTTCTGATTTTCCTGTTCCCTCCTATGGTGTTGGGAATTTGAAAAAATGAAAATTCCCTTTTCAGGTGAAGTTCCGCTTTAAGTAAGCACAGTTACTGTTGTAATGCATAGACAGGGATTATAACAGACATAAAAAAACTGAAACTATATAATAGTGGTTCTCAGCTATGTGATTTTTGTACCCCACTGTAGGTAAATATGGTGATTTGGATGTCCCATGTATATACATGTATATGCAAAGAAATCCTATTTAAATAATCTTTTTATGCAATTCAAGTTGTACACAAATAGACACGCTGAAAGTTACCTATTGTTAAATACAAAAAAGTACTCCAAAATGAAAATGAATAAGAAAATAAATAATAAATTGATTCACCTAGTAAATCTAATGAGAGACCTGCTGCTGCAGATTTTCGGCAATATTGCTGTAATTAGGTGTCAGGGGTGATAAATGACAATGAATTTCTGCTGAAGCACAAAGCACATTCTTTGGCATAGTTACATTCACACATATATATGTTTTCAAAGAGTTACGAATTGCTTTATCTGTTTTACTTAGGAACGCGTCCAATAGACTAGGCCAAAATGAAGACAGGTGCATTACACGAGTGTCACATTGTTAACAAAATAAATGTATTTTGAGATTTTGAAAAGGGTTTAATATCCACCTATAATTTTAAGTTTCTATGGTAAGATTAATTAATGAATGTTTAATCAAAGACCTGATTAACCACATCGGTACCTGGCATGAAAACCCCCTTCCTGTCCAGGCCATTTTTCAGCTTTCAGCGCTATCACACTTTGAATGACAATTACTCAGTCATGCAACACCCATATGAAATTTGCGTCCTTTTTTTCACACAAATAGAGCTTTCTTTTGGTGGTATTTAATCACTAGGAGGGGGTTTATTTTTTGTGCTATAAATAAAAAAAGATTGAAAATTTTTTGAAAAAATGCCTTTTTCTTTGTTTCGGTCATAAAATTTTGCAAATTAGTAATTTTTCTTTGTAAATTTTGGCCCCAAATTTATACTGCTACCTATCTTTGGTAAAAATAACCCAAATAAGTGTATATTATTTGGTCCTTGTGAAAGTTATAGAGTCTACAAGCTATGGTGCCAATCATTGAAAATTGATCAGATCTGATCACACCTGATATACTGACAGCCTATCTAATTTCTTGAGACCCTAAGGCTGGGTTCACACTGTAGCGAGGCGGAACGGCGCGGAGCGGCGCGATGCGGCGCTCCAGGCGATCTCAAAGCGGCTTGCTAGGAGACTTCTATCATAGAAGTCAATGCAAGCCGCCTGAGATCACCCTAAAAATAGTGCAGGGACCATTTTTCTAATGCGGAGCGAAGCGATTCGCTCCTATTAGAACGGTCCCATTTGCACAGCATTGAGGCGAATTGTCAGGCGACTCAAGTCGCCTGACAATTCGCCTAGATGTGAACGGGGCGCGAAGTCGCGCCGCTCCGCCCCGCTGCAGTGTGAACCGGCCCTAACAAGCCAGGAAAGTAAAATTACCCCCCAAATAACCCCTTTTTGGAAAGTAGACATTCCAAGGTATTTAGTAAGAGGCATGGTGAATTTTTTGAAGCTGTAATTTTTTCCCACAATTCTTTGCATAATGAAGATTTTTTTTTTCTTTTTTTTTTTTTTTCACAAAATGGTCATTGTAACAGGTTATTTCTCACACACAGCATATGCATACCCCAAATTACACCCCAAAACAAATTTTCCTGCTCCTCCTGAGTATGGCGATATCACATGTCTGAGACTTTTTCACAGCCTGGCCACATACAGAGGCTCAACATGCAGGGAGCGCCGTCAGGTATTCTAGGGACATAAATTACACATCTAATGTCATGAAGACCTATCACATTTTTGAAGGCCCTGGAGCACCAGGACAATGGAATTGCCCACAAAATGACCCCATTCTGGAAAGCAAACACCCCAACGAATAATCATTGAGGCATAATGAGTCTTTTGAAGGGTTCATTTTTGTTCCAGTAGTTTTTGGAAAATGTGGGAAAAAAATGAAAACGCATTTTTTTTTACACAAAGTTGTCCATTTATAAGCTATTTTCAACACATAGCATGTACATAGCAAAAATTACACCCCAAAATACATTCTGCTATTCCTCCTGAGTATGGCGACACCACATGTGTGACACTTTTACACAGCCTGACCACATACACAGGCCCAACATTGAACTAGCACCTTCAGGCGTTCTACAAGCATAAATGACACATCT
>BLSH010060494.1:231184-242903 GCA_018402905.1 Glandirana rugosa
AATAACATTTCGTAGTCATTAACCTCTAAACCTGTTCAACGACAAAACTGTGTTGTGGTCGTCGTATATGTGAGGCCATGTACTATAATATTATCCTGTAACAATCAGACGGGCTCTAGCGGAGGTTCCGACGTTGTTGAAAAAGGAGGAATCGGCGACAAGACCGTTTTGTCGTTTCAGAAGTACATGGCCTCACATATACAACGACCACACACTTTTGTCGTTGAGTAGATTTAGAGGTTAATGACTACGAAATGTCATTGGTCTTCACTGTACTAACCTCTAGAACTACAGACTAACAATGTCCTATTATAATATCATGTACCGGAGTGTATATGCTGCTGGTGTTGTGTCAAAACAGCAACTTGTCCAAATCTCCAATTACTGATGCTTTACAATAACAGGAAGTGATTGCAGATCTTGATGAATTGGCTATTTTGGCAGAACACCAGCATCCCATTTATTTCCACTGAGACACACAGCCACTGTGTCCCAATATGTCATGCATGCGGGTGTGGGTTCCAGAATGCACGCAGGTTTCATTAAGGGACCCACTCTAGCATGCCATATTGGGATATAGTGGCTGTGTCAGAATACAAATATATGGGATTTCGGCATGGGGATATATGTAACACTTTAAACAGTGCCACAGTTTTAGGGCCAGTTCACGCCATGGAAACACAGGCCAGATGCGTTCCAGATGCTTTTCTGCATGCACGTTTTTGATTTGCGTTCCTGTGTGTTTTTGATGTAGTCCAGTGCATTTTTCCCCTCTTTTTTCTTAACATTAACCTCCCTGGCAGTATGATTATATCAGATTTTTGTGTCTCAAAGAGGTACATTGTTTTGCATAGAAATTTGGGACTTTATATTGTAGGCCTGTAATTCTTAGGAATAACTCACTTAAATCTGTCCAAACCAGAGTCTATTAGACATCCAGGGTATGATAAAGTTTGAAAGAATAAAATCATAAATTATAATATAATAAATAACTATAAATAATTATCAAAATAATAATATAATAATAATATAATAATAATAAAATGTATTCAATAATGTATTCAAATTAAAACACTGAAATTGAGGCATGGCCTGACGTCAGCGGAGGAAGTCGCGGCTCTGCCGAGCTCCAAACCCGCTTGCTCCTAAAGTCACCCTCGACCGTTTGAGCCCGCTATCGCAGGATTCAGAGGCCAGCTCAAGGTTCGAAGAGAATCTCCTCACCACCCACCACAGAGAGACCGGCGCCATCTTTGCGGCCTTCACCTGCCACTAGCCCCTACTGATTGGACAGCACAGACCGGCACACAAGCTGGATGCCACCGAACCCAGAGACAGTACGCAAGGGAAGGGGCATATCTCAGCACAGTATGGACGAGGGGGCACAAACTCCCCCCTGAATGGTGGAATCCGGCCACTTCAAACACAGGCTGCGGCCTGTCCGGTCGAGTAGGCCGCACGGAGTGCGCACTCCGCTGGATGCCCCAGGGCCCGCTTATGAACACTGCCCAGACCTCGCGCCTGAAACCCAGACCTTCCCTGATCCCCCTAGAGAGACAATAGGAGGCGAATTATCAACAAGCTCCTAGTGACCAGGCAACAATAGCCGCAGCTGCGGCCTATACACATAGCCTCACTTACTATTTCCTACCTGGAACCAGGCTGTACAGGACCACCTATATACAACTCTGCACAGGATGGGTAACAGATCACTATGGTCCTCTCTACCCCTGTATATACCGTGAGATAGCGATGTCTGACTAAATTAAGAGCATCCACCTAGGGGGGTCATTCAGCGTTTATTTCAAGAGACACAAGACTTTTCAGAACTCTAGCTCATCATGGGTATGTCCTCACGACCATCCTAAACCTCCAGATCTTGCTCCCCCGTGAAACAAACGGGGGTCTAAGCCAAAGCATCCCAGCAATGTTTCAAACTCAAAGAAACAGCATGACCAACTACTACGGTCCCCCGGTGTCGCATACCCCTCATACAGGCCAGGTCACAACCCCCTCACCTGCACAGTTGTCACCCAACAGCAATGACATAGTCTTGACTCCGCAACAGCAACCAAGCTTGAACGACTTGCGCTCAGTAGCCATGGACATCAAAGATACCCTGACAGCCACAATCTCTGAGCTCAGGGTAGACATCCAAACCATAGCAGGTAGACTTTCTGAAGTGGAAAAAACGGCTGCCCAACAGTCCACAATCATCTGCCAAACCGCCCAGACAATTGATACCCATATTATGCAGCTCAGAGAGCTCAATCGTCATCTGGAAGACCTCGATAACCAGGACAGAAGACACAACCTAAGACTGAGAGGAATACCAGAAACGGTCAAACCCGACCAATTGCAAACCACAGTAACAGAGATTTTCAATGGCCTGCTAGATAGACCACCAACAACGTCTATACACATGGAACGTATCCACAGGGCCCTACGGCCGAATGGGAGGGAATCCGACGCACCCAGAGACATAATATGCCATATCATTGACTACAAATTGAAGGAAGACTTTCTATGAAAGGCCCGGAACAAATCCCGTCTACACTTCCATGAAAGAGAAATCCACCTCTTTCAAGACCTCTCCAAAATCACGCTACAACACCGCAGGGCCTTACGCCCCCTCCTGGCGATGCTACAAGAAAGACAAGTTCAATACAGGTGGAAATTTCCATTCGCTTTATCAGCTTCTCATCAAGGTCGACAGGCGCTCCTAAGAGTCCCTGAAGATCTACCTACATTCTTTGAAACTTTAGCCATTCCCTCAGTGGAGGTACCAGAGTGGTTCGCAGAATTCAGGGTCCCCAACAAACAACACAAGCCTATACCGATGGAGGCCCAAGACTAAGGATATCGCAGAAGACGCTCCCCTTCGGACCACCGACCCAACCCTTGGAGCGCCAGTGGGTACAATGTCTCCAGCCCCACCAAGGCCCCGCATACCAGAAGAGCTAGAAGAGACTTCTGACAACTCTAGGCGCATCCGGGAGGCCTGTTAAGCCACATTGACTATTGCCCTCCTTAATTCTCCCTAGAACTCAGATCTGACCAACATTACGCAAATATCGACCAGGTCTCCATACCCAGGTAACTTCTCTGCCCCCCATTACATCCACCCCCAGCCGACTAGGCTGGATGAGGAATCTGAAGCATCAAACAAATGTTGTTTTTGTTATTGTTCTTTTGGATTCTTTCTTTTTCTGCACCTTTTTCAGCAGAGAACAACGCGCTCTACATTGCAAACGAGAGAAGCGTGTCTATCCTGCATGAAAGACATCTCCACCATCATAAACAGAGCACCTCCCCCTGTGGAGACTAAGGCAAGCAACCGGTTACTAATGTTTTGTTCTTATCTATTGCCATTGATTTGGGACACTAGTTACATTTCTCTAGCCTGTTAATACACTGCTTTGACTTGGTATGTATATTTTGTATATTATCGACATGAGAGCATGGAAACCACTAATCGAGTGAGTGCAAGAACATGCTGGTCTAAATTGCCCACCCCTTTATGTTCATACGCTTGAGCTCTTCCCAAGGCTCTCGTATTATATCTAACACTAATTCACCAGCCCATATGGCAACCATAAATGTCTCTTGAGGCATGTAGAAATTTTAGATCCCGAGAACCCCCAGGGTATCTATGCTCTAATTACGGTTATACCACAGCAAGTTTATCTCAGTTATCCTAGTTACTTTTTAAAGTTATGATATTGTGATACTTTAACACATTGTTACTATATCTGATCAATTAATCAAGATCCCCCTTGACGTTAAGTCTACCCTCCTACAGTGGGTTCCATACATCTTACAAGAACACACACAAGCTTAACTACCGTAGCTCACCACTGAATCTTGTCTGACATCCCCCCCCCCCCATTAGGGGTAACATCGACGAACTAAGAACAGAGGTATTGAACACTTCTGGTCCCCGAGGTGTATATATAGCTGGCCTACGGCCACCTAGACCGCGACCAGACTCACCACACAGACAACACAAAGATGTTCTCCTGACCGAGAATACGGATGGTACCTACTTACTAGCGGCCGGAACATATTTCTCCAGATTATTCAGATTGACCTATTATAACACCTCACACAACACATACCCATCTTGGGTCAGACAATCAACCTCATTTCCCTCGATACTTAAATGACCCTTAATATTCTAACCCCCTCATTCCAGACTAAGGAATAGCTATGCTAAGTACAACCTCCGAACCCAGTGCACCTCCATACTTGTGACCTACACATAAGCACTACAAAAGGGCGCAATCGTACATACATGTCCACAATTAAAATCTTATCCCTTAATACTAAGGGACTTAATCTTCCTGAAAAAAGATCACAAATTCTAACATTTATCCACAAAAACAGAGCTGATGTGGTCTTCCTACAAGAGGCCCACTTCAAAGCCAACGCGGTTCCAAAATTTTTTAATCACAGATTCCCCACTGTCTTTGATGCACCTAACCCACACGCCAAAACCAAAGGAGTAGCCATCCTTATAGCTAAGAACTGTCCATTCCAAGTCAACCAAACCAAATTGGATCCAGAACGGCGATATGTCCTCATAAAAGGAACGCTTTAAAAAAAAACAGTTACACTATTAAATATCTATGTGCCAAATTCCTCACAAGTTCCCTTCTTTCGCTCTCTAAAGAACCAAATTCTAGACTTTCAAGAGGGTATGCTGATGGTGGGAGGGGACTTTAATCCCCCACCACGCGACCTCCTAACAGCCCACATTTCGGTAATCCCCAAACCGGGAAAAGACCCTTCTGTTGTATCCAATTACCGACCAATATCACTACTGAACGTGGACCTGAAATTATTTGCCAAAATATTAGCTAACAGAATATTTCCCCTGGTCCCGCAGTCAATATCCCTTGATCAGATAGGCTTTGTCCCGGGCAGAGAAGCCAGGGACAACACCCTGAAGGCGATCAGTATCCACCACTGGCTCACCACTAATAAACAACAGGGCTTTTTCCTGTCTTTAGACACGAAGAGGGCATTCGATAGAGTGGCCTGGGATTATATGTCAGAAACGTTAAAAGCATTAGGAGTGGGAACACACATGATGCACTACATCATGGCACTTTACTCTAACCCCACGGCAAGGGTGTCAACGGCCACCTGTCGGACGCCTTCTCCATCGCAAAAGGGACTAGCCAGGGTTGCCCCCTCTCTCCCCTAATCTTTATACTGACCCTTGAACCCCTTCTCTGAAGCATTATCAACAACCCTGATATTAGAGGCATTCAAATTGAAGACAACGAGTTTAAATTGGCAGCATTTGCTGACGACGTCCTTCTTTTTTTAACTGAACCACGCATCATTTTGCCCAATCTCCTTCAGGAGTTAACCAGCTTTATCACAATCTCGGGGTTACAAATAAACCTAGACAAATTGAGCGCACTTAATATATCCCTACCCGCCCTAATCATGCACCAATGTAAACAAAACTATCCCTTCAAATGGAGCTCCGATGCCATCACCTACCTAGGTATCCAACTACCACTTAACCTGTCCAATCTGTATGCCAAAAACTTTTTACCAATCTTACAATCTATCCAGCAGGACCTAACAACCTGGTCGTCAGAACTTCGTGGTTTGGTAGGGCAAGAACGATCAAAATGAACATCCTTTCAAGGATACTATATGTTATGCAAGCCATACCTATCACTCTCCCTAAAACATTTTTTTCCTCCTTAAAGAGAGCCTGCTCAGTCTTTATACGGGCGAACAAACATCCCAGAATCAGTATGGACAGATTGACTTTACCAAAATTGAAGGGAGGCATCGGACTTCCAGACTTCTCAAGATACCAAATCGCCTGTCAGCTTACCAGAATGGCTGACTGGAGCGTCCACACAGACTCCAAAGCCTGGGTGACAATTGAACAGGCTTTCTCCACGATCCCACTGTGCCTCCTCCCATGGCTACTAAACACACACATCCGTTGATCAACGGTACTCTACAACCATTCGGGCTGAGCTGCCGACAACATGACATCTCCTCTACACCAGGTCCACTCACATGGATATCACACAACCCAGAATTCCCACCAGGCCTTAACTCCCACCTTTTACTGGAGATCAATCCCAACTATGACCTACGAACGGGGTTTTTCTTCCAAAATGATACGTTTATGCACTATGACACTATGCCACATGTTGAATGCAGCAAAAATGACCCTTCCAACCTGTTGGAAATCACCCAACCCGCCGACCATATCAGATTGCTTCAAAAGGATCAATAACATTGAGTAAATGGAAGACCTCATCCACCAAGCGCAGGACACATCACACAAATTCCGCACAATATGGGCATGTTGGCAACACTTCAAAACATCAGAGCAATACACCTCGCTAAAAACCGTCAACTAAACCATTAAACTGATAACTTTACAGAAGGAGCTAATGACGTCGCCCCTCGACTGACTAGCCCCAATGACTTATGACTAACCACCCCCAACCTATCTAACTGTCCCGAGGAGGGAAGTGCACCTACTCAACGACTGCATCATTTCACAATGCTTAGTATATTATCAACAAATGTTTTCTCCGACAACATGTAACAAACAAAACGGAGAGACTCTGGGTTGCCCTGGTGGATCAGATCCCTGGGCCCCTACCCGGTCACATAGTTCCCATTTGGGGTATTTGGGTGGTCTGGAGGCAAGGGGAGGAGACCCCCCAGGGCAATCCGACCAATTGTCAAATGGAGAAACGGCTAGGCTGTACAACCTAAAGCTCCCTTTCTAAGGTTTGATATGAAATAATTGCTGTTCAATGATTAATGATTTCTCTGGCCTTCAAATGACAACCCTGTTTATAAGGACAAAAGCAAATGTTTAATAGTGATTCTACATGCAACCATTGTTATTCCAAGTATGTTTCATACTTTTGTCTTGTATTCTGAATGCAACACTTCAATAAAAATTGATTTGGAAAAAAAAAAAACACTGAAATTTGCTCAGCTGCAGAATTGTCGATGTCGTCACTTTCAGTGTCTGATGACGAATTACCCCACAAATCAGTATTGCTCAATTCTGCAAATGATTCTTATTTACTATCCATGTTTTCTAGCTGGTCAAAAAACACTTTTGACGTAAAGGGACACTTTTTGGATGCCATGGACATTCTCAAGTTTCCAGGCAGAAAGAATGACATATATAATATAAAAGTGCATGCATGGCACTGGACAAAGCACTGGGGAAAAAGGGATGTGAAATGATTTGATATAGTATTGTAATCTTACAGATTACAGTATACTGTAAGCATTATGTGTTTTACACTTTTTGAATTTGCCGCCGGGCTCCGCCCCCATGCGACGCAACGCTCGCAGGGAATGGAGCCTGGAACTCAGAGGCAACGGGCAAAAGATTCTGACGGAGGACACAGCGGGGGGACATTGCAGGATCCAGGGGACAAGATAAGTAACTTTTCCAGAATCCTGCGATGCGATCCCGAGTGTGGCTCAGGGTTACCGCTTTTAGTAATGAAAACTTGCCATACTCAGGATAACCGCCAGAGAGGTTAAATAAGGACATGTGTGTTCCAGTGCGTTTAGGTGCATTTTTCATGCGTTTTCCAGTACAGTCCAGTCCAGTTGAAGCCGTAAGCTGTTACAGCTGGGTGCCCACACCTGCGGAGAGGTGAGGGAGAAAAGGGAAGGTTCGGACGGCCACAATGCTGGAGCGTGGGACAGATGAGTGTGTGTTTATTAAAAGTCAGCAGCTACACTTTTTGTAACTGCTGACTGAATAAACACAAAAATAAGTAGAACTCCGCTTTAATGCTGATTTAGAGAGTTTTGTTCCAGAAAACCCTGCCAATTGCTTTTCTAAATTCTCTAGGCCCGGAAGTCCCAAAGCTGACCAAACGCCTCATCACCTTTGTCCTGACTGGCACTAAATTAACAATTGCTATAGCTTGGAAACGCCTCTCTGTCTCTTTTAACCAAGTCAAAAAGAAAATTTCATGGATTAAGACACAAGAAAAGACGGCAAGCATCTTTTTGGATGCAATGGAGAAACACAGCGCAATCTGGGAACCCTGGTTTGCACATGTTTCTCATGCATAGCTTTTCACTTTTACTCAGGGGGTTCTTTCAACAGGTGGTGAGCCCAGTTCCTGTCTTCGATCCTTCCTTTCTTTCTCCATTCTCCTCTGCTCTGTCTCTCCTTCCCTCTACTTTCTCTCTCTTCTTTCCATTCCGTTCCTCCTTACAATCCATACCTCAGTTTTTGCTTCTCATTTGGTCACAGTACTTGTTTGATTGGTAGGATTTTCACGCATTGCTCATTATTACTAGCAAACAGTTCTTGTTGTTCACAGCTTCCGCCTCTGTCTGTATTGTTGCTTATACAAAATTTTGACCACATCAGGTGCCCCCCTCAGGTTTAGGAATCCCCCTCCTTCAGGTTGTTGCTCCGGGGACATCCTACTGTCTCTCACGCATAGTCAATAAGGAACTGCTTCATCCCTGCGATCAGCTAACCTTGTTTTTTATATCGAGAGGATTGGTTCCCAGGACAGCAACTCTATCACCAAAAACTGGTTACTACACTGAACATTCTAAATAATAATTTGGAGAGATGGTTTTTCGTTTGAGACTGAAAGACCCTCTTGGGTTAAATGGCTTAGTGTCCAGAGTGAGCCCCCTGGGGATGCATACTGGGGGGGGGGAACACGTGTCCCACCATGGCACAGTATGATCCCACTTGGGGTGCCGTGGGTGGAGGACTATGGCCCCTTCTGTTTGAGCGACCCCTCCTCCTCCTCCCCGTAGGCAACCTTGGTAAAGAAGGGTTGGGCGGAAGTTGTGGTACTCTCTGCATGCTATATTTGTTCCATATACTTGACTCTTTTGTCCTGATCTATATTAACATGTACTGTCTTTTACATGATGTTTAATCTCAATAAAAATCTATTGAAAATAGAGAGTGTTGCTCCTCTTCAAGAGATCAAAGTCTCACTTACCTAAACACAGGGGGGATTGATTTACTAAAGGTAAATAGACTGTGCACTTTGCAGTTGCACTCTGCAAGGGCAGTTGCTCCAGAGCATGGTAAATGAGGTAAATCTTCACTTGGCAAAGAATACCCAATCACGTGCAGGGAAAATAAAAAAAACTGCATTCTTGCTTGCACATGATTGGATGATGGAAGTCAGCATAGTTTCTGCTCATTTACTAAGCTCTGGAACAACTGCTGTTTGCAAAGTTCACTGTCTATTTGCCTTTAGTAAATCAACCCCAGGGTATCAATAAATGCACACACAGCATTGTTCCCATGTAGTTACTAACCTGTATCAAAGTAGCCAGAGAAAGAATCTCTAGTAAGATGTAGGTAAGACCTATCATGCCAATATATTCCTAGATTAGAGATAATATAAGACACAATTAACAACCGCTATTTAATGACCGCCCAGGGTTAGAGTTGTTAATTGTACCGTATATTATATCAGATCCAGGAATCTTTTGGCATGGTAGGTTTTACTTACATTATCATCTTACTAAAGAATCTATCCAGTACATTTAGATGTACAATGACGGTACCTGATCTTGATAAAGAAGATTGCAAGGACTTTGTCAAAACTTTATTAGGCCACTGCAATCCTGTTGCTGGCGGTAACTTTCCAGCAACACCATCTGCAACAAATCAACAATACTCACCTGCTTCTATATCACTGATTCCTCACTTGTTGAACTGCTTGTTAACTATACATACTGTACATCAAAGTATGGTCAAAGTGGATGGCACTGCCACTAGCTCTCCCTCTTTGAAAAGTATACTTATCTTTTTCATGGCTTAGAGGATAACTAAACACACTAACAAAATAGTGACACATTGCAGCTTACCATTCATTAGATATGGTTAATGTGGTTGCGTTCATTTTCATTTTTAAGGCTAAGACAATTTTTAGCAAGTACAGAAAATATTTCCTCATCTTGCCAGAAATGCAGTATCCTTCCAACTTCCTTTTGAAAAAACAATGTTATATTTCTTCTGTAAACTACTAATCTCACCATTCCCTATGGAAGTGAGCATAGCCACATGGGGACAGGAAAGTGTGTTTTTCATAGGTGAAAATAAAGGGAACAAACTGATAAAGAAAACAAATGCAGCCACCACATCAAAGGACTGGTAAGTTGCAATATATAACATTTTGTTTTTAGTCCTAGATGCACTTTACAGGTTTCTACTTAAAACTACCTTGTGATTAAACAAAACAACCTAATTTGTATTATCTCAATCTGTAAACTTGGTTGACCTAACATGAAACAAAATGATGCCATCCTATCGGAATGTTAACCTTTTAATTCAGCTAAACCTGCATTAGTCACATGTTCCTTGGTGGTGCAAATCCTGCCTGGGAGGACTCCTTTGTCACCCTTAGCCATTTATCTTGGCCATGGCTTGAATAGGGAAAAAAGAGGGGATGGGCAGTGTTGAAAAAGATGACTTATTGCTATGTACTGTTTTCTTTGTTTTATACACAAGTGTTGTATGTCTGGGTTAGGAAAAAAGTGAAACTGCCCAATTAAATTCACAGGGGGTACGTCAAATTCTGTTTAAAATTTGCAAAACCTGAACTTAGCCAAAAATGCCATTGATGTTTACGGCAAGGTGGGTGTTAAATCCTGGTAGTAAATCCTGGCCATTTAAGGTTGATAGATAGTGTTGAGCGAACCCGGACTGTAACGTTCGGGTCCGTACCGAACTTTCGGGTGTCCGGGACCCGGACCCGAACACGGACATTTCAAAAAATGTTCGGGTTCGGGTTCTGGGTTCTGGTAGTTGATAACGCATGTTGAATAGCTGCAGGGCAGCCAATCAACAAGCGTTTCACTGGTTTGCCCTTAGAAGCCATCACAGCCATGTCTACTAATGGCATGGCTGTGATTGGCAAGTGCATCATGTGACCCAGCCTCTTTATAAGCTGGAGTCACAGTGCTGCATGTCACATGCTCTTGGGTTAGGGTAGGGAGAGGAAGCTGCCGGCGTGAGGGAGAGATTACAGAAATTTTAACATCTGATCCTGCATCCTGAGATATATTACTACTGCTGTGCTGTTGCTCTGAGGACAGATAGCAGAAATTTGAGAATTCACATACCGCTGCTTTGAGTTGCAGATTGCAGATTGCAGATCAAACTCTGCATAAAACAACGATCGCTACGATCATGCACAACGATCAGATTGTTGGAGTAATTTGAGATTTCAAATACTGCTGCTTTGAGTTGCAGATTGCAGATCAAATTCTGCATAAAACAACGATCACTACGATCGTGCAAAACGATCAGATTGTTGGAGTAATTTGAGATTACAAATACTGCTGCTTTGAGTTGCAGATTGTAGATCAAAATCTGCCTAACGCAACAATCATTACGATCGTACACAACGATCAGATTGTTGGAGTAATTTGAGATTTCACATACTGCTGCTTTGAGTGACACATTGCAGATCAAACCCTGCCTAACACAACCATCGTTACGATCGTACACAACGATCAGATTGTGGGATCGTACACAAAGATCAGATTGTGGGAGTAATTTGAGATTTCACATACTGCTGCTTTGAGCGATCTGACTGCACTAGGTAGAGGCTTCTGCTTAGAGGGACAGATTCTTGTTCAAAAACCATTGCCTACTCCTATAGGGCCAGCTGTTGCTGTAAGTGACACATTATTGTTCAAAAAT
>BLSH010060494.1:261254-271581 GCA_018402905.1 Glandirana rugosa
GTTATTTCCCAGTCATTTGAATCCTTGAACCATGTCTCTGTAATTGCAACAAGGTCCAAGTTATCCCTAGGCATAAGAGCTGTCAGTTCACAAAGCTTGTTGCCTAAACTATGGGCATTAGTGCACATGACATGACAAACACGACTTTCAACTGCTTCCTTTTTATTAACAGAAACTTCAACTGAAGTGACCACCTCATCAGCCCAGTCATTACCAACATGAATCCTCACATTTGTTTCAACCTGCTGGGGACAGAAACTCTCCTCAACAATTATATCTCTGTCCCCATTTCTCAGTTTAAATGCATGCCCAAAAAGTTGCTAAATTCCATACCAAGAAGCTCAGTGCCCTTGTGTGAGGGATGCAGGCCATCTCTCTTGTAAAGTTCAATGTCCGACCACCGGGTAGCATCATGACTAACATAACCAAAACCTTCAGCTTTGCACCAATTCTTTAACCAAACATTGAACTCTGCTATCCGAAGTACTTTCTTGTATTGTCCATTATGCACATGTAAGACCTCTGAAAATGTAACAGTACACCCTAACTGTTGAAGATCCTGGCCCATAATATAAAACCACCATAATATAAAACCATTTTAAATATGGTTTTGTGTGGATGGGGACAGCTCATTGTAGATGTATTTATAGAAGTCAAAGTATTTATTTTTCTAGGTTTGGGGACGTGTTAGAACCTCTGTGAGGCTTTTGTGAGGTTTTTGTACTTCTGACTGTGTTCTGATGAGAAAGCCAACCCTTACTACTGGTCTTGGTAGACCATTATCTAAGTTTTTATATTTGTCACAGAACAATAGTAGCAAGGATATAATCTGATAGGAGCACAAGTTCCCAGTGACAACTATCAAACTGGCATTTCCCTTAACTGCAGAGGTATCTACTCACTTCTTGCCAAGTCTCTGAGAGAGGAAATGAAGATAGATTTCACCAATAAGGACACAGACAGCAATATGAATCTGACAAAAGTTCTAAACCCTTTGCACTCTATATATGCTAAACAAAACAAAAAGATGCTTTATTTAAAAATGTTTGCATTATTTTATTCCAAGCTTTGTGTTTTAAGTGGTTAGTGCTACTAGTCTGCTCTTTTTTTTAAATTGCATGGACACCTCCAGCCTGGGTTGTGTCTGAGTTTTGGTGATCATCGGGGGAACGGCCATTTACACAGTCATCCAGGTGCCATCTTGCTTAAGGGAAACTTTCCTTTTTGTGGTGTCTGGGCGAGGAAATAGAAACATAGAAACATAGAAAAGTGACGGCAGAAAAAGACTGAGTAGTCCATCGAGTCTGCCCCTTTTTATATATATATATATTTTTTTACATTAACCTTGTTGTCTGACTATAGATTTATGTTTATCCCAAGCATGTTGGAAGCCATTTACTGTTGACTGTCTCACAACCTCTGTTGGTAGTTTATTCCAATCATCAACCACCCTTTCAGTAAAATAATAATTTCTAAGATTAGTTTATACTTTCTAAGATTAGTTTTCTAAAATGGTGCATGTACATGACTCAGCTTTGACCCCTGCTATTTAAATTCAGGGAACTTTACAGCTAAGGCATTCCTATTCATTTCTGCTTCTTTGAACCTTCAAATCCTACAAGCTTTCCACTCTGATCATTAGTGAGTTTGTTATTATTCCTCATTGTGTAAGTATATACATACAGAGTAGTTCTAAGGGACCTATGAAATAGGAACGTTTTTAAAAAAAATGCCTTAATGCTGGTTATTTCTTTCCATCCCTACCTTATTATGCTCTGGAAGGTCAGAGATCCTTGCAGCACAGACATGTTTCTCATAGTGACAGTTGTCCATTCAGCAGGTCCTGATCAAAACACCATTCTTGGGCCAAGAAAAGATCCAAAAAAACATTGTTGCTCCTCCAGCATATCCAGAGACCCGAGTAGAAGACATGCTGGGCTTGCAGCACAAAGCCCTTACTTGAAAAGCTAATATGTAGAGATTGCCTTGGGGTTGTCTCAAAAGAATGATACCAAGAACAGGAACAGATTATGTCTATGCTCAAACAGGTGGTAAAAGAATCTTTATCAAACATCTTCCCACACTTGCCCAATGCACCTACTTGTTTAGACACCCCCTCAACCCTCATAGCCTCCTTTGTGTTGGGCTTCTGAGGCCCAACAGAATCTTACTGGTACATCCTTAGCCCACTTGGCCATATGTTCTGCTATTGCCACAGTCCAATTGGGCAAGCAGATCAAAGATGGCGATCAGAGTAGCTCACTTCAAGTTTCAGTGTCTCCCTTATGCAGCTATATGTGCAGGCTTTTAATCAATCTCAAAAGTCATGGAGGGGAAGTCAGGGCTCCTTTCACAAGACAAGAGACTATACCAAGTTCTCTTCAAGCAGGTTCCAACAGAACAAATCCAAAGATCAAAGATATTTTCACAAGGTAAACAATATTAAGAAAGGCTTAAAATTTTTTCTGGTGAACTTGTGCTTCCCCAGGATCCTTTTGAATCTTTTGGACCTTCTCCCTGTCCAGACAAGCACAGTATGAGACAGATTAAACCACTATGCACAGGTCTAGGAGGACCTTTGCAAAGATTCCTGTGTGGTCTCGACGGTCAAGTATGGCTACTTCTGGATGTTCAAGCATACGCCTCACCTTTGTCACAACTCTCCTTCCATTTATAAGCCTTCCCTTCAGCATGTCCTTGAATACCTTAACAAATGCCCTCATTTCTTCCCTCAAAGAATGGGGAATCCACATCTATCACTATTTGGATGAGATTCTGATGATAGCTCACAGCTTAGAGCAGCTATTGGGTACAGGCAACAGCTCCTACAGACTCTTCAGTCAGTCAACCACAAAAAAGTCAATTGATACCGACCCAAAAATGACCTACCTTTGCATCTCTTGGATTCATTGAAGAGCTCAGTTTCTCTACCACCCTCCAAAATAACAAGCATCATGGCAAATGTTAAGAGAATGATATTTCCCACTCAGATGTCAGCATTGCAAGTTTAAGTCTTCTGGGAAACATGTCAGCCTGCATTGTCATGATGCCCAGAGCACGTTGGTATCTCAGAAGTAGGGATGGGCAAACAATTTGGCCGGAGCATAAGTTCGGGCTGAACATTGCATGTTCATGCATTCGTCGAACAACCAAATTATCAGGTCACTTGACCACTTGTTCGCCCCCCCGAACAACCACAATGCACTGCGTCGCCGCACAGTGCATTGAAAGCCCTGATTGGCTGAAGCAGTGAAAGCTTCACCCAATCAGGGCACAGAGCACTGTCAGAGCTATGATTGGACACTGTCATGATGACTCTATCCAATCATGGCTCATTGCTTTTAGTCCCACCCCACACACACATTTCCACATCTTTATTACATTTTGTTAAAAAGCACTGCCCCCTCCCTCCAAATAATGTCTGGGTGGACAACAAGGAGAGGCAGATGCTCTCATGGCACTGTAAGAAGGCCAGCAGCATATGTGTCCACAGGCAAAGGTGGACGTAGTCAGTCCTCAGGCAGGGCATCATTTCCTCTCTTTGGTGACGTTGACCATGCTATCCAGCCACAGCATGCAGAGGAGACGTGGACTGGCTTACTAAACCGCCCTCATCCTCCTCATCCTCCGTCAGCAGAGACTAGTGTGCAGTCCCCTGCAGCTGCCAGAGTGGCTAAACCTGCCCTCTTGTCCACATCTATTCCTGCCATAGCCCCAGCATCAGCAATGGAGGTGTCAGCGGAGTTATTTGAACACAGCGTCTGCCACTTGCTCCTTGACGATGCACAGCCATTGCTCGATTCAGATGTTGGTTCTGAGGTTGAGGAAGGCAGGAACATGAGCCCACAGAGAGGGTAAAACACTGGTGCACAAATTGGCATTCATGTTCCCCCAGCCGCAGTGTGTTGCCATGTTGTCTCCAGTGGTAATGGGGATGGAGGAGATGATGATGATGATGATGATGAGGTCACTGACGCGACTTGGGTGCCAGATAGAGCAGAAGAGGAAAGTGAGGGTGAGACACAACCCCAACGAGGCAGCCATCATGAAAGAGTAGAGAGCAGTCACCCTATTGCATCACATTGTAGAGCTGTTATCTTCCAGCCCTCTTCCCGCAGCTTAGCTGTCTAGGCCTTTTTTAGTACATGTGCAGCCGAACGCACTGTTGCTATTTGCAAACTTTGTCTCAAGCACATCAAACGTGGTAAAAACACCAGCCATTTGGGTACCACATGCTTGACAAGGCATTTAACCTCCCACCACTCAGCCCGTTGGCAAGAGCACCTAAAAGCCACACAAAAGGGGCACAAATCTGTCCCTCCTTCATCTTACTCCCCTCAGTCTGCCCCTGCTATACCCCATGTCCTATTAGCAGCCTCCACTGACAGGGATGATGGTATTGCGCATGGTGTCCTCGGTCCTAGCAGCACACCACCAGCTGTAGACTCTGGCCAGCAAATTTCTCTGCTCCATCTGCTGCAGCAGAAAAAAAATACAGTCCCTGCCACCCTCATGCCCAGCATCTAAATGCAAGCTTGTTAAAGCTGCTGTCTCTCCAACTTCTGCCTTTACGCCTGGTGGATTCTGCCTTCTTTCATGAATTTGCAGAATGTGCTGTACCACAATGGCAGTTTCCCAGTCGCTTCTTCTTTTCACATAAGGCCATTCCATCTCTCTACCATCACATGAAAGGCAATGTTGTGGCATAGTTGGGTAAGGCAGTCAGCCATAAAGTCCACGTTACTGCTGACACAAGATCCAGCAAGCATGGGCAGGGACAATATATTTTGTTACATAGTTACATAGCTAGTCAGGTTGAAAAAAGACACAAGTCCATCTAGTTCAACCAAAAAAAACAATAGAAAAATTATATATAACCATACAATCCTTCACCCACAGTTGTTCACAGGACACTGGGTAAGGCTGCTTGCAACTCCGAAGGATACAGGACAGGGCTCAGTACTGCAGCTTGTTGTACCCTCACGTCTCCACACAGCTGAGGCAGAGCAGCGGGAGGAAGAGGAGGACTTCCTTTCCTCTCAAGGCTCACTTTATACAAACACCATCATTTCTATGCCACAGAACACACAAGAGGAGAGACAGGAGGAGGAGGAGGATTCTGGCAGTTTCAGAGGCATTGAAGCAGAGGAAAGACATATGTCAAACCATAAGCGATGGCTTTCCATTCCCAGAACCCTTGGGAGTAGTACGTGGCTTGGAGGAGGCAGTTCCAGATACTGTAAACCTGACTGACCCCGAGGAGTCTGCTTCTCATGCCTCCGCAAATTTGTGGTGCACGGGATCCCTCTAGTTTCAAAGCCTGTGAAAGGACTCAAGAATACGTGGCATAAAGGAGAAGGGTCACTATTGGTTGGCAACCCTCCTTGACCACTGTTATAAGGGTAACGTCTCAGATTTCATCCTGTCCCCATAGAGAGTGCAGAAGATTAAATATTTTGAGGACACCTTAAATAGGAGTTTATAAAACGTGTTTCCCGACTCTGGTAAGTTACAGTGTTATGGAAAATGTAGTTTTGAGGCTTCTGTTGGTCAAAAGAGGAGCGTTGGAGAAGGCCGGCCGCCTAAGTGATGCATTTCTGAATTTTTTTAGTCCTCGCCGCTCAGGGCTGTCAGCTTCCACATTCCATCGGTAGTGTCTGCATCACATAGTAGATGATTATCTAGATGCAAAAACAGAGATAGAGAACTTTCCAGTCGACAATCCACTGGCTTACTGGGTCATGAGAATAACCACCCTGCATCCAGCGTGCTTTCCGAACGGTCATTCAGTGCTGCTGGAGGTTTTGTTACTGATCATAGAATGCGTCTGTTCACAGACTCCGTGAACCGTCTGACTTTTATCAAAATGAATCAGTCCTGGATTACCAGAAGCTATGAAGCCCATGATGCTAATGTCGCAGATTAAGTGTTTTTGGGATGTGGAATCTCTTCAGGACTTCTAGGCTGCCTAGTGTTGTGGGTATTGATTTCATCTGGAAGAATATTTTTGGCGTATGTTTCATGGGCACAATTAACACCCAAAGACCAATATTTCTGCACCTTTTTGACATTTGCGTATCATAGCAATTTTTCACAGCAAACCCAATTCTTGCTTTCATCAAGAGTACCTCTATAGGGTTACGGTGTGAAGGCATCATTGACACCAAAAAAACTATTTTTCCGCACCTGTTTGACAGGTGCATCAAATTTAATTTTTTTACTGCAAGGCCAATTTTTGCTTTCATCGAGAGTATCTCTAGACAGTTACGGTGTGAAGGCGCCACTGACACCCAAAGAACAATTTTTCAGCAACTGTTTGACAGGTGCATCAAATAAATTTTTTTTACAGCAAGGCCAATTCTTGCTTTCATCAAGAATACCTCTAGAGGGTTACTCTGTGAAAGCACCAACACCCAAAAAAACTATTTTTCAGCAATTGTTTGACAGGTGCATCAAATTCATTTTTTTTTACAGCAAGGCCAATTCTTGCTTTCATCAAGAGTACCTTTAGAGGGTTACAGTGCGCAGGTGCCACAAACACCTAAAAAACAATTTTTCAGCAACTGTTTGACCGGTGCATCAAATATAATTTTTTTACAACAAGGCAAATTCTTGCTTTCATCAAGAGTACTTCTATAGGGTTATGGTATGAAGCCACCACCGACACCCAAAGACTAATTTTTCCGCACCTGTTTGACAGTCTGGATGCTTTCATCCAGACTCTTATAGGGTTACGGTGTGAAGGTGCCACTGACACCCAAAGCCCAATTTTTCTGCACCCGTTACTTCTATCCAAAGTCTGTGGAAGAGACACCAGAATTTATCCAAGAAAGCTCTAATCTTGTTCCCAGTGCACTACATTGTGGCTTCATCATACAGACTGGCTCCCCAAGCCATTGCTTTCAAAATAAAGCAAGCTTGCAGGGAAAATGTCGTTTTTTTGGCTTTATAAATGCAATTATTGCTGCAGCAGATTCTATACATGATACAGATGTGCCACAGGTAGATTAACGGGACCCCCCAGGCACTATATTGAAAGGAATTTTTCATTTTTATGCTTTCACTTTAAGCATCAATAAATCACTGCCCCCAGGGCAGTACCCAGACCCCAATAACCATTGTATGCCCAATTACTTGCAAATAAGCCTTCAAAATGGGCACTTTTGATTTTTCACGTTCGGGTCCCATAGACTTCAAAGGGGTTTGTTATCCGGTTCCGAACTTTCCCGATGTTCGAAAGTTCTGGTGCGAACTAAACAGGGGGTCGTTCGGCCCATCCAGACTCAGAAGATTCCAGACAGGATTTTTGGCTCAATGCCACCTTTGTTGGTGGATCCAGGAGAGGCCCCTTATCCAATCTTGACCATTGGGTCTGTTACCATGGATTATTGTTACTACTTACAACAGCGGCTGGGACTGGGGGTGGGGGTGGTGCACTGCAAGAACACCTGAATTTAAGGCAGATAAGACTTCCAATCTGCACTGAAAAAAAGTACTGCTTGCTGAGTTTTTTCTTCAGTGCACATATACCATATACCACCACAGCACAGTGGTGTGAGCCAGGCACATTCTTAAGAGGTAAAGCATTTTGCTTTATCTTGCATTGGGACTGTACTGGAATAGCAACCCAGCGCGTTCCCATCGCATCGCAAAATACAAAAAATACAAAAAAAGCAAAAAGAGAATAAGCTTGTTGCTTTCTTAGGTTGATGAAATACAAATAGAAAAGGTACACATCTACTAAAGGACCTAACGTCAACTTTAAAGAATGTTGTTTATTTGTCTGTGTTGTGCAACTGAAGTGGATTAGAAATGGTTCTTCGTTGAAGTAAGAAGATTAAAAATTTGCTTTGTGTAATAGTGTTGGCATTTGCTCTGATAACAGTCTTTGCTAAATCAATAATGGCCAGCTATACTGGCCCAATAAAAGAATGTAATAAAACGTATTATCTAATACATTGCTTAGAACAATTAGGTTGTGTAGAAGTGCATAAATGAGCACTTCCAATCACTAATATTGATATTACATAAAAAGATTTCCCAGCTTGTTAAATGATAACCAATGGTTTATTTTCTGTGCAGAAATAGAAATCTTACTACAGGTTTATCCACAAAGAGGACTATGTTAAGCCAACAAGCTTTCTGTAAAGGTGGGCAGATGGTAGATACCTTAACATTTTATGTTCTCAGTTCTCTAAGAAATACCTATCTATGGTCATACTATCTCTACCGCAAGTTATATACTGCCAGTTTAGAAAGATGCATTTAACAAATTCCTCTTTTGTAGTAAAACTATATACATGACCTCTAGAGCTGCCCAAACTCTTCTTATGCTTTTGTTTGTAAAACATTAAGGAGTGGCTTGTTTAGATATACTGGAAAAGCCTATATGTGTACTGGACACTTTACATAATGTTTAGGGTTACAGAGTTGAAATTGTTGTCAGACCACCTTTTTTTGTTTTGAACTGAGCGGGAAAGGGTTAGAACCCCTCAAGAGTTTTATTATCCTGGACTCCATTGAAGACATTTTTGCTCATTTCTGTTTGTGCTGGTGACAATTTCTCCAGACAGGAATTGAGGATAAATCTCTGACAGTAGAAACAGAAATAAAAATGCTTTTTCAGTAGAGCAGGAAAAGGCTACACCTCCTGTCAGCTTTTTATTGATCTAAAATGAGATGAAGTAGAGGTTCTGGTTATGGATCCTCTACCAAAAGATATTGGGGCCTTAGTGGAACCAAATGGTGGGGTACCTCAGAAATATGGGCCACCCAAATTGAGTAGTCTGTATACAGTTGCATCAAAAAGAGTGCTAAATAAACATTTCAAGAGTCCAAAAATGATGTATTAGTTTAATAAATGACCACAGAATGACCAACAAACAGCCAATACATTAGACATGTGCAATTCGTTTTGTTCCAAATTTGTCTTTTAACAAATTTAATTTAATGTTAATTGTTAATTCGGAAGTATCCACATTAACGAAAATCCATTTACCTAATTTTTCCAAATATTTGTAAATTTGAATAGTTGAATATTCATAAATTTGTAAATTTGAATAGTTGAATATTTGTAAATTCGAAAATTTGGAAATTTGAAAACCCGAAAATTTGAAAATCTGAAATAATAACTAACTATAATAACTTAACTATTACTAAGTATTAAATTATAGGTATTGGAATTTCCTTTCAAATTTGGCTGTGAATGTAACAAATATAAATTTATCCGAAGTTACAAATTATCCGAAATAATGAATGCCGTATCTAAACGAATGGAACATAACATATTAATAAAAATAATAATAAATAACAATAATAATAACAATAAAACGTTTTTTTATGTTTCAAAGATTTTATTGAGTTTACAAATATAAACAGACATAAGCACATATGCTATAATCACAATAACTGTTTAAGGCAAGTAGGAAAGAGCTGAGACCCAATAATATTAAAACAGTGCATCTTGTCGTGCTGGTCAAAGCTATCGAAGTGGAATCATCTCACTAAACTGGAGGCCCGAGCTAGATTTAGAGGGAAATGAGGCTTCCCAGGAACCCTGCCCCCCTAAAAGGGAACTCGCTGTGCCAGAGAACCAGGGAACCCCCCTCTAAAGGTTATAAAGGCGGACCCAAATGCTTTAAGCTGGATGATAATACTCCTGTTATTTCGCCATAGTGAGCCCTGAAAAAGGGTCCTCATAAAACGAAATCAACCAAAATTCCTACCCAAATTTTACCTAAAGTAGAGAAATAGGAGAGTACGGAATTAGGGAGGAGAAATTAGAGAAAGGAAAGAAAAAGAAGAGAAAAAAAGGGGGGGAAGGGGTTGAGATTAGACGTAGCTCGGTAGAGACAATGTAATTCAAGACTGAGTCCTGAGAAGACGTATAGAAAGTGTCGCGCCTTTATTGGTGTTCTCATCCTAAATGGTAGGCTGGCCTAACTATCAGGGCTTGAGGCTAAGCCCCTGTAGATTGCCCAGGGTTCCCAAACCGCCTCAAACTGATGTTTGTTGTTGGAAATAGAAGTGGCCATTTTCTCCTGAGCCATAAGCCATGAAATTTTACGTTTAACTGCTCTCAGGGAGACCTTCTGTTGTTTCCAAGCCCCTGCTATGGTTATTTTGGCTGCTAAGAAAATGTGGTGGATTAATTTGCGGGTTGGTTTGGGAATCCTGGGAATATGGTCATTTAGTAAGGCAATAGTAGGCAATCTAGGAAGTTGAATATCAGTGACCCTCTTGACTAGAGAGAAAACTCCAGACCAAAAGGGTCTAATTCTGGGGCATTCCCACCAAATGTGAGACATGTTACCTATCATTTGACATC
>BLSH010060494.1:271591-289430 GCA_018402905.1 Glandirana rugosa
CAATGCTTAATAAGATTTAATGTTTACGGCGTAGATTTGTTTACCTGTCTTGTTTACTTATTATTTATTATTATTATTTTTGCAAAATAACCCTCGCGTACGCGCCGACGAGGCTGTACCTGCAGACTAGGCCTCGAGGCGTAGCGGCGGTCTGATTTCTCGGGCGAGACTGAGAGACTCGGGTGTCTCTGGCTCCTGTTCCCCACTAGAGCTGGGGCCCTGTAGCGTCGTTGTGGAACATACCGTCCCGGCGGTCGATTCTTCCTCGACAAGGGGGGTGTTTGCCGTCTCGGAAGAGGCCCCACATGGTTTCCGATGCTTGGTTTCCACTCTGGGGGAAGGAGCTGTGTGCCTCGTGGATGCCTGCTGTGGGAGCCGGAGCGGCGGCCATCTTGGTACACCCCGGAGAAGGCTCTGCCGTTTGTGGGGGGAACAGCTCCTTCTTAGCTGGCGGCCCTGCCATACAAGGTGTTGCTGCGATGTCCCGGGGTCGAGATCACCCCTTGTCCTCGGTCTCTGTGGGCTCAGAGAGTCAGAGCGGGCTCTTTAGTCTGGCGGCGATGCGGAGCTCCGGATCAGACGTCCATGTCGGAGCAGCCGCGCATGCGCTCCCAATAAAACGTTTTTATTATTATTATTTATTATTCATTTGTTCTGTCCATTTGTTTAGATGCGGCATTTGTAATTTAGAATAATTCGTAACTTCGGATAAATTTGTATTCATTATGTTCACTAAAAGCCAAATTTGAAAGGAAATTCCAATACCTATAATTTAATAGTTAGTTATTATTAGTTAGTTAGTTAGTTATTATTTAAAATTTTTGGATTTTTTTGAATTTACGAATTTTTTAATTTACAAATTTTCTAATTTACAAATTTTCAAATTTCCAAATTTTCAAATTTCCAAATTTACAAATCACGGTCATAATGAATGACCCAAAAAACGTAAAAAAAAAATAAATGAAACAAAAAACAAACTCATTTTTCAACAGTGCACAATTCCAGAGGCCCATAGAGTTCACCCTTCCACAAGTAGAATGAAACTTAGGAACTCAAATCACCAGAGTTTGTTTGCTTACTGTGTGAAAAGCCAGGACCAGGATATGTGTATCAAAAGGGGACTGGAGAACCTCAGTTATGAAGAACAATTACAAACATTAAACGTATTCTCCCTAGAGAAAAGACGCATAGGAGGGGATATAATAGCGATATACAAATATCTTAATGGTGATCCCAACATTGGGAGGAAACTATTCAGTCTCAGGTTGCTCAAGAAGACATGAGGCCACTCAAGGACGTTGGATGAGAAGCGGTTTAACCTTAACTACATAAGGGGTTCTTTGCGGTTAGAGGGGTAAGGATTTCGAACTCCCTTCCACAATCGGTATCACTTTTAGATGGGCATCTTATTGAACACAGTATACAGGGCTATGGGAAGTGTTAGAGACATAAACACACACACACAGATGGACTGGCATCTTTATTCAATCTTACCAACTATGAAACTATGAAAGAATCAGCAATAAAGCTTTTCATCAATGTCTGTGAAAATGCTCAGTGGACCAGGAAGTGAAGGGAAAAACACTTTACTAGTGTTCTAGATAGCAACAAACCCTAAAAGGGTTCCAATGCTTCCCTACTCTACCCAAAACTAAAAAAAAAACAAAATGGATTGAAGCTAGACAATGGACTTGGAGTGGATATACACTTAAACCCTATTTGGTGACGATGAACCATTGTTAATTAGACATGAAAAAAAGTTGGAATATTGTACATCTTACATCTCTGTTACTCTCATTAGAATTAAAAAAAGGCGGTGAACATGTAAAGATAGGAAGAATGCCCATGGAGCATTTTATTGTGGCCAAATAAACATATTAAAGGAGCAAATATGAGTACTAATAACATCTCTTTAAATCGCATTTATTAAAAATGTAGCACCCCCATAGTGAATAGGTGCTTTTTGAGAGAGATTTTTTCTAGGAGAGGCGGATTTAGTCAGGCCTGACTGTGGTGTAGGCCTGAATGTTTTGTTCTGGGCAGGGGAGTGGCCCAGGGAGAGCTGGAGATTGCAGGAAGGAACACCCCTTGGTTACTCCTCACCAGGGTTCCCAGAAGGCTCTGGAAAAAGGAGGATGGATGAGGAGGTGTAACTTTCTAAAGTATGTTAAGGAGCCCTAACCAATCCCCAACCTGGATTGGCATGGAGCAGGCCTTCTTAAAAACTGTGGTCTGCTTAGCTGGGGGGAGGAGAAGTTTGGGTGGAAGAGTGGAGATGTAGCAGGCTTGTGGAGGCCTCATCCGGGAGGGAGCCCCCAGTCTGGGGGGGTTGACCTTGAGGTGCGGTGAGTGACAGACACTGGGAGCTGGAGAAGAGAACTGGAGCAGGCTGGGAGAAGACAGTAGACAGTCTGTGGGTGTTAGAGGAGCCAGTCAGGGGAGCGGTGTCACTGGACAGTGAGATAGGCGGGAACGGTCTGGAAGAGGATGGGCTGGGAGCATTATTTCATCAGGACCCAGCTAGCACATATGTTCTTAGCTACACCCTGAGGGCCCTTGGCCTTACATTATGAGGGCCCATGGCCCTTGTCTGTAATGGGCAGTCCGTAGGTCCTGCTGACAAGGAAGTACAGGCCTCACCTTGTGCTTGCTATGGTGGAGGAAGATGTAATGGAGACTTGATAAATTTCCCTTCAGGCCTAACAGTGGAAAGAAGCAAGTGTTGTGCAGGAGAGAAATGAAGGAGTGTAATGGTCAGCAAGTATCAGTGCTGGAGGAAGAAGGAGTGTATATACAGTGGTGTATATAGCATGGTCCTGTTTCTTGATCTCTGGGCATCCCACAGTCACCCCTACCCTATCCAAGTTTAACACCTCAATAAAACAACAACAAAAAACAAAGTACCAGCCTGTTCAGTGACTATGGATGAAAGGACAAATGTGTGATTGAGGGCAGAGTGACAAGTGAACCACAACTACCACCCACCCCTAAGGGGGCCATTGGCTACAAAAATACTAACAAAACTAGATTTTCCATGCCGCCCATGGGCCATCTGTGTATACTTAAAGGGCATATTGTTTATAACAATATCATTGAAAACCACTGATAACTTACATGGCATACAAGGGACAATTCTTCAGAAAACCTGATAAAAACTTAACTAATCCTTGACAATCTAAATGATGATCCCTATGTCCTCTGTGCAAAAATGATCAATCTGAAATTGTGGTGGTGGGGCATGGGAATCCAAGGAAGTTCTGACTAAGTCAAATGATTGTTATACCATAGCAGCTCTATACTACTCAGTGGAGCCTCAATGGGGTTCCTGTGGAGAATTGTTGTATAGTTAATCACAGTTACTTAAAGTAGAACTATAGGCAAAACTTTTTTCTCATTTTGGATATAGTAAGGGAGGGTTATAACCCCTGTCAGATTTGTTTTTTTTTCACCATCTATGTCCCATTGCAGAGATTTCCCTTCACTTCCTGTCCCATAGCCAAACAGGAAGTGAAAGGAAATCCCTGCAAATTAAAGGAATTCTTTGGGGACCCCCACGTCAATAAAACTAGTGGCCCCATTGGAAGATTTCCCTTCTATTACTTTTTTAGGGACAACCCACAATTTTGGATTTTCTTTTACTTTCACTTTCAATGTCAATGGTAAACAGGACAAATAGAGAGGGTGAATCTCTTTAACGAGGGCAAAGAAAGCAATAAAAACTGACAGGTGTTCTAGTCCCTCTCCACTCTATCTAAAACGTTAAAAAGTTTTGCCTTTAGTTATACTTTAAAAAAAATTATAAGAATTAAGTGAATATTTTAATATTGCTTTCATAAATTTAGCCACTTAAAATAATGTCTTTGTCCTTAATGTACAGTATTTTCTTTTCCAATAATTTGTATTCTTTTTCAAAAATGTACAGTATGAGTACAATCTCTCATATAGACAAAATAGTGGATATTTCTAAAAATAATACAAAAATAAGTTTGCCAGTACAGATAAGAGGTCTATTGTTCTGTTATACAAAATCTCGCAGACAACTAGCGTTATCAAGGTGGGGAAGCAACCCCTGATCCTATGCCAACCCCCTGGATCAAAGAGGTGCAGGGTTGGGACCAGACAGGCCCCCATCTTACTTACATGGTTTATTAATTTGTATATCTACTAAAGTAACTCAATTAGCACATTAAAGAGATGAGTCCTTGGATATACACTCTTTTCTGGCCCGCTGATAAGATGGCCCTATAGGCTTGATTGTAGATGAATGTATCCCTTGCCGGGAGGAAGAGGAACAGAAGAAAAGAAAGAAAGAAAGAAGAAAAAGACTATGCAGCCACAATGCTCTATAGATGGCATTAGTATTTTGTGGCAGTGCTAGGCATTCCCTAAGACGTATTTGATCTCTGGGTCCTAGGTTTTCTCAAACCCTTTCATTTTGTTATTCAAGATTGCATGCAATTTCTTATTAATCATTATCCAGGATAGTTTATAAAGCATTAAGCGGGATGGTGGAAGATTTCCAGTATCTGGCTATGGCTATTAGTGTAGCTATAAATATAAAGGCAATTAGCCAACTTACATGCCTTGAAGCCTCTTGACTGGGTGAACAAATAGGACCTGTTGTTGAATCTTTTTAAGATTTGTCTTAGTGAGGGTATATATAAAATTGCACACCCTAATCCGCAATTATGTACAGTATTTTAATTATCTTTTAAAATGAATCACATTTGTTTCACTAAACCAACTCTTTTATTGTAGCCCTGATGAAGGAGAATTTGTGTATGACCCCCAAAATGTGTTGACTGTCAACTCTTCATAGACCATTTTATCTGGTTAAGGCTAAACTATCCTGTTTATTGATTAATGAGAAACGGTATGCCATCTTGAATAACAGAATGAAAGGATTTGAGAAAACCTAGGACCCAGAGATCAAATACCTCTTAGGGAATGCCTAGCACCCCTACAAAATACTTATGCCATCTATAGAGAATTGTGGCTGCATAGTCATTTTCTTCTTTCTTTCTTTCTTTCTTTCTTTCTTTCTTTCTTTCTTTCTTTCTTTCTTTCTTTCTTTCTTTCTTTCTTTCTTTCTTTCTTTCTTTCTTTCTTTCTTTCTTTTTCCTCTTCCTTATCTATAATCAAGCCTACAGGGCCATCTTATCAATGGACCAGAAAACAGTGTATATCTCAGGACTCTTTGATATTGTATCAAATAGGAAAAAATATAAAGCTTTGCACTCTCATCTTTCACTCCATACAGCTTGCAAAATCATTTTCTACAGACTATCATTTCTGAGAAATGTTATAATCATTTAGAGTATGGTTCAATTACAGTCTAAGGCAGCCTTTCTCAACCAGAATTTCTCCAAAGGTTTCTACAGTGAGCAATTTCTGTCTCTTAGGCTAGAAACCACTGACCCCAATAATCTTTTTAGCTATCTGTAATGGATTGCACTCTTTCCACTGACCACCAATGTAAGGAGCAATCTACCAACTGATTACCACTTTGAATACCACTGTAATGGGGCCTTAACAGGTTAAGGAGGCATTTACAGGTAAATAACTTTCATGAAATATGTTAAATGCACATAAAATCACATTTGGGTGTCTGGGACCCGGACCCATCCCCGGACTTTTCAAAAAAAGTCAGAGTTTGGGTCCGGGGTTCTGGTATTTTATTCCACATGTTGAAAAGCTGCCAAGGGCAGCCAATCAACAAGTGTTTCACTGGTTTTTCCTAGAAGCCATCACAGCCATGCCTACTAATGGCATGGCTGTGATTGGCCAGTGCACCATGTGACCCAGCATCTATGTGGGGCTGGAGTCACTGTGCTGCATGTCATATGCTCTCTGGATAGTTTAGGGAGAGGATGCTGCTGGCTCTGTGAGGGACAGATTGCAGATATTATAGAACATCTCATCCTGCATTAATGAACGATCTGATTGTGGACTAGGGAGAGATACTAGTACTGGTGCTTTGAGGGAGGGAGAGATACTAGTACTGGTGCTTTGAGAGACAGATTGCACACCTCATCCTGCTGCACAGAACGATCTGATTGTGGACTAGGGAGAGATACTAGCAGGGAGAGATACTAGTACTGGTGCTTTGAGGGAAGGAGAGATACTAGTACTGGTGCTTTGAGAGACAAATTGCACACCTCATCCTGCTGCACAGAACGATCTGATTGTGGAGTAGGGAGAGATACTAGTACTGGTGCTTTGAGAGACAGATTGCACACCTCATCCTGCTGCACAGAACGATCTGACTGGACTAGGTAGAGTCTGTTGCTTTAAGGGAAAGATTATTCTTATAAAATCATCATCAAGTTGTACAGGGAAAGGTTCCCGCTGTTGTTTTAAGGGAAAGATTAGTGTTCTAAAATCATCATCAAGTTGTACAGGGAAAGGTTCCAGCTGTTGCTTTAAGGGAAAGATTAGTGTTCTAAAATCATCAAGTTGTACAGGGACAGGTTCCAGCTTTAGCTTTAAGGGAAAGATTAGTGTTCTAAAATCATCATTAAGTGTGTGGGAAAAGCTTATATCAGCCGCAGGGAGCCATATTAGTGTTCAAAATCATCTTAAAATTGTGTGGGAAAAGCCTATATCAGCCACAGGGAGCCATATTAGAGTTCTAAAATCATCTTCAAAGTGTATGGGAAAAGTCTATTGCAGGCGCGGGGAGCCATATTCGTGTTCTAAAATTTAGAACACGAATATGGCTCCCCGCGGCTGAAATAGTCTTTTCCCACACAATTTGAAGATGATTTTAGAACACTAATATGGCTCCCCGTGCCTGCAATAGGTTTTTCCCATACACTTTGAAGATGATTTTAGAACACTAATATGGCTCCCCGCGCCTGCAATAGGCTTTTCCCATAAACTTTGAAGATGATTTTAGAACACTAATATGGTTCCCTGCGGCTGATATAGGCTTTCCCCACACAATTCGAAGACGATTTTAGAACAGTAATATGGCTCTATGCCCCTGCAATAGGCTTTTCCCACACAATTTTAAGATGATTTTAGAACACTAATCTTTCCCTTAAAGCAACAGCTGGAGGCTTTACCTGTACAACTTGGAAATGATTTTAGAATCTAAAATCATCTCCTAGTTCTATAGGGAGGGATTCCTACTGTTGCTTAAAGGGACAGATTATTGTTTCTTGCACAAAATTAAAAAGTGCATCTACATTGCTGGTTTAAAAAAAAAAAAAATCCAAAAAAAAAAAAAACAGTGTTGGGTACCTCTTCCTCCTCCACCACCACTTTCACTGCCTCCTCAACCTCCAACTCCACATCCACCTCCATTTTTGATTTTTTTATGTGATTTTAGGTTAAAAATTATTTTAAGTTATTTCCCTATCCCCATTTCTTTGTAGGGCACTTGCCCTACTCTTACCCCCATTTTCCTTCCTTTTGCAGACCTCTAGGACTTTCCAGGACTTTGTTACAGACATTTTTGTGACTAAAAGTTTGCCTAAAAATTGATTTCAATGGGGTTCGGGGTCCGGGTCAAAATTCGGGTCAAGTCCGGACCCGAATCCGGACTTTGTCCCGAAGTTCGGCCGAACCAGCAGAACCCAAACTTCCAGAGGTTCGCTCAACTCTTAACTACTAATAGTGGCAGGAGGAGGAAGGCGGAGACAGCTCACACAGAAACACAGAGCTGTCAGGCAGGGAGGGCAGGGCGGAGAGAGCAGAGAAGGGCAGAGGAGAGCTGCGAATGATGGAGGCACGTAAACTGACCGCAGTGTCAGGGCTCAGCAGCCATGATAAACTGTGGCCAGTTTACAGAGGGGAGGGTAGAACCAGGCAGGATCAGCCAGGTATTTTACAGCTTCCAGAGAGACAGGTTAGACAGCATAAGCACTGTGCTTTCCAACCTGCTATAAGGGAACAGGATCCATTTTTTTTAGGGTAGCAAACACTTTAAAGCACATCATACAGAACAATGCATATATCATCTATAATAAAATATTTCACCTTCCAACAAACTCCAAAACAAAATCTTGCACTGAAATAGACATAACTTAAATATTAGGTCTAAAAATGGGCTATAGGAATTACAGGGCGTGCAATTTACCCAATAGGAGTGAGCCAATGTTCCAGTTTAAACTTTGGTCCAATCTTTGGCTGTTCTGTTCTTTGGTTGAATGTCCGAACTTTAACCCGTATGTTTTCCAATATACTCAATGATGTTAATTTATTATTTGCACTTTGCAAAGTGAACAAACTGTACTCCTTGGGTAAATCAGCCTCACTTTCCATAGTGTATATTTACATTGCAAAGTAAATGTTCACTTAGCTTAGTAAATGAGATACAGTATAGCTATGTTCACCTTGAAGGGAAAATAATATAATTTTTAGCATGAGTAGATAATTGAAATGAAGTCAATGCAGATTTCCTTAGTCACTAAGCTAACATTCATTTTGCTAAGTAAATAGAACTTGCTGCTTAATTAAATTAACCCTGCAGATTATAAGCACTGAGAATTTTTTAAATCGTAATTGATACATTTATTACATGCTAATGACATAAATTATTGCTTGTCCTCATATCTTGACAAATATGCTACAACTGCATTGACATTATGATCACCAGTCCTGCGATTATGATTAATCGCAGGACTGGTGACCTTACATAAACAAACGTACATTCTGCCTTATGGGACAAGTTTGACGACTGCATGACGTGCCTTGGAAGGTTGATCATGCATGTCCATGCTTAGTTTTATTAATTCCATTCCTTCCAGAAAGGATGTACATCCACATGTCTTCAGAAAATAACCGGGGTGTGTAATCTCTCTAATTAATCAGTTGGTGACAGTTATGGAGTGTGCCAGCAGGTGCCACTTGGCATGGTGTTGGTCAAAGACAGATGGGTAGTCACAGCTGAAGTAAAATATGCTTGATCTGACTGATGAGTGGCTTCTTCCTGTGGAAAACAAATATTCCTTGACCACCTTTGTCAAAGTCCTGGTCAATACAAGGAAATTAAAGTGTAAACAAAGACAGGAGTGTTTGCAGGAGCTCCATTAGAGGTAATCTGTATTGGTTTATGGTCAGTTTGTTGCATTAATGTTTATGTTTGGTTTAGAGCAGTAGGGGTGAAACTCTTTTGAGGAGAACATATGCTTGTGAATTCAAAACTGTAGGACCTGCGTTCATACCTCCCAACTTTCTGAAATTGGAAATAAGGACACTTCTAAGAGCAAGATATGTAGGCAAAGGGAAAAACCCTGACAGGCCCCCAGTTATGCAGACTATAAAGAATGGATAAGAAGATTATTATTGTGTAAACCCAGCAGTCCTTTTTCCCACCAAATCTCCTGCATCCCAGCTGGTCAAAACAAATAAAATAATTCAGAAGATGGATGAAAGGTTTAACATGGAATAATAGTGTTGGTACTTAGATAATATATTGTTTATGACATGGGTGTCCAACATGGGGCCCACTGGCCACATGTGGCCCAAGATGGTTATGAATGCAACCTAACACAAAATTGTAAACTTACTTAAAAAACCCCTGTTTTTTGAGGCCTTTACCTCTAGACCAAAAAAAAAAAGAGACAAATGTGGAGAAGAGGACAAAAAGTTTATGTTTGAAAAGAGGCACAGTCCTTGAAAATAGGAACAGTTGAAAGCTATGTGTTTGGGGCCAGAATTTCTCCTCCTGATTAAGTAAATGCTAAGTATGGTTGATTAAGGAACAAAAGATGCACTGATCCTACAAGAAAATGAGAGCTTGTGATTCACTTGTTATTTATAATGTCCCCTTTAAACCTGCTGTTTTAGGGTCACACCCATTAATGGTAAAAACAGAGTCCATATTTTTTCGAAATTTGATTTATCTTCAGATACTTTAGATATTAATTTATTATACAAAGGCTTAACCTCCCTGGCGGTAATCCCGAGTGTGGCTCGGGGTGGAATTTCAGTACCATTAGCGGTAATCCCGAGCCACACTCGGGATTGCATTGCTGGATCCAGGCTGGGTTACTCACCTTGTCCCCTGGATCCAGCAATGTCCTCCCGCGGTGTCAGCGTGTCTGTTCCTCCGCCTGATGCCTCTGTGTGCCGGGCCCCGTTCCCTGCGAGCATCTCGTCGCATGGGGACAGAGACCGGCGGGAAATTCGAATAGTGAAACACACAGTACAAATACAGTACACTGTAATCTTACAGATTACATTGCTGTATGAAATAATTTCACATCCCCTTTGTCCCTAGTGGTTTGCCCAGAACCCTGCATGCACTTTTATATTATATATGTCATTCTTTCTGCCTGGAAACATGAGACTGTCCATAGCAACCAAAAAGTGTCCCTTTACGTCAAAGGTGTTTTTTTATCAGCTAGAAAACACCAATTGTAAATAAGAATGATTTGCAGAATTGAGTGATACTGATTTTTGGGGGAATTTATCATCAGAAACTGAAAGTGACGACAGCAATAATTCTGCAACTGAGCAAATTTCAGTGTTTTTGGTTTGATTACATTATTGAATACATTTTATTACTATTACGTTATTATCTCTGATAATTATTTATAGTTATTTATTATATTATAATTTATGATTTCATGTTTCAAGCTTTTTCATACCCGGGATGTCTACTAGACTCTTGTTTGGACAGATTTAAGTGAGTTATTGCTAAGAATTACAGGCCTACAATATAAAACGCCAAATTTCCATGCAAAATAATCGTACCGCATTCAGCACCAAAAATCTGAAATAATCATACCACCAGAGAGGTTAAATAGTTATTCCAGAATCAGTGGAAGCCACCACTGAGCTACTGGTGTTCACCTCCACATTAAAAAGTGTTCTTAGTTTGCTGTCATTTCAATTCCTTGTGGTCTGCCTTCATACAGTTTGCTGGAAGTGCATTGGGAGTATACTGTGACTCATGCAATGCTTCTAGTGACTTTCAAGCCGCCAAGGTAGGTTTAGACTTATATCTGACTGGTGGCTGGAAAAAAAACACATTCTTAGACCTGCCTCTATTTTTGTGTGAAGTTTTACGTATGAAGGAAGTATAACCTAGCCTGTGACATGTGTGTTTGGGAATATTTCTTTATCACAAGCATGGGTTCCCAGATCACTAGGTTATTGACAAAAAAGAAAAGGACTAGGGCAGCTGTTTTTATCACAGTTGCATGACAGTTTACATTTTTATTTGTGGTTTTACTTGAGATGTGCAAAGAGAGATCACACAGACACTTATATGTATACCATTTAATTAAGTAATGACAGATACAAATAACAAATGTAATAATATTAAAAAATGTAACAAGAATACTTAGCTATAGATGCCTTTTTACCAGGTCTTTCCAGATGTTTGTTTCGTCACTAGAAGGACGTCATGATATAGTGTGCTATTGTGCTATTGTGATTCTATTGTCAGTATAGAATATTAGTTTAGTGTGAATCTAGGGGCAGTGCAGTCAGTGTGAGTGTAGTGAGTGACCACAATTCATCTTTATATTAGTGTGAATCTAGGGACAGATCAGTAAGTGTAGTGCACTGGCCATAATTCACCTTTATATTAGTGTGAATCTAGGGACCATTCAGTGAGTATATTGTAGTGACCACAATTCACCTTTATATTAGTGTGAATCTAGGGACAGTTCAGTGAAGGTAGTATAGTGAACACCATTCATCTTTATATTAGTGTGAATCTAGGGACAGGTCAGTGAGTGTAGTGTAGTGAACACCATTCATCTTTATATTAGTGTGAATTTAGGGACAGTTCAGTGAGTGTAGTGTAGTGACCGCCATTCATCTTTATATTAGTGTAAATCTAGGGACAGTCGAGTAAGTATGAGTGTAGTGACCGTTTAACACTGTATATTTCATTGCGTTACTGCAAGTTTAATGCCATATAGTTCTGTGCATCACTGCAAGTTTAACACCATATATTTCATTGCATTACTGCAAGTTTAACGCCATATAGTTAATTGGGTTACTGCAAGTTTAACGCTATATACTATATATTATTGCGTTATTGAAAGTTTAACGCCATATATTTCTGTGAATTACTGCAGGTTTAACGCCATATATTTCATTGCGTTACTGCAAGTTTAACGCTGTATATTTCATTGCATTACTGCAAGTTTAATGCCATAGATTTCATTGCATTACTGCAAGTTTAACACCATATATTTCATTGCGTTACTGCAAGTTTAACGTCATAGATTTCATTGCGCTACTGCAAGTTTAACGCCATAGATTTCATTGCATTACTGCAAGTTTAACGCCATATAGTTTTGTGCATTACTGCAAGTTTAATGTCATATATTTCATTGCGGTACTGCAAGTTTAACGCTGTATATTTCATTGCGTTACTGCAAGTTTAATGCCATAGATTTCATTGCGTTACTGCAAGTTTAACACCATATATTTCATTGCGCTACTGCAAGTTTAACGTCATAGATTTCATTGCGTTACTGCAAGTTTAAGGCCATAGATTTCATTGCGTTATTGAAAGTTTAACGCCATATAATTTTGTGCATTACTGCAAGTTAAATGTCATATATTTCATTGCAGTACTGCAAGTTTAACGCCATATAGTTCTGTGCATTACTGCAAGTTTAACGCCATACATTTCATTGCGTTACTGCAAGTTTAACGTCATATATTTCATTGGGTTACCTCAAGTTTAACTTCATATAGTTCTGTGCGTTATTGCAAGTTTAATGCCATACTGCAAATTTAGCGCCATATAGTTCTGTGAACTACTGCAAGTTTAATGCCATATATTTCATTGCGTTACTGCAAGTTTAACGTCATATATATCATTGTGTTACTGCAAGTTTAACGGCATATAGTTTTGTGCGTTACTGCAAGTTTAACGTCATATATTTCATTGCTGTACTGCAAGTTTAACGCCATATACTTCTGTGTGTTACTGAAAGTTTAACGCCATACATTTCATTGTGTTACTGCAAGTTTAAGGCCATATAGTTCTGTGCGTTACTGCAAGTTTAACGCCATATATTTAATTGCGTTAATGCAAGTTTAACGTCATATAGTTCTGTGTGTTACTGCAAGTTTAATGCCATATATTTCTCCTAGTTACTGCAAGTTTAATGCCATATAGTTTTGTGAATTACTGCAAGTTTAACGCCATATATTTCATTGAGATACTGCAAGCTTGTGTTACTGCAACTTTATCGCTATACAGTTCTGTGTGTTACTCCAAATTTAGCGCCATATATTTTATTGCATTACTGCAAGTTTAACGCCATATAGTTCTGTGCGCTACTGCAAGTTTAACGCCATATATTTTATTGCATTACTGCAAGTTTACTGCCATATATTTCATTGCATTACTGCAAATAACACCATATATTTCATAGCATTACTGCAAGTTTAATGCCATATATTTCATTGCTTTACTGCAAGTTGAACGCCATATATCTCATTACGTTACTGCAAGTTTAACGGCATTAATTTCATTGTGTTACTGCAAGTTTAGCGCCATATACAGTTGTATCTCATTCATATTCTCTGAAAAAATGGCCCTAGAAATCATAAATTCTGCCAGGGTATGTAAACTTATGAGCACAACTGTAGTTCTATGCGCTATTGCAAGTTTAACGCCATTTATTTCATTGCATTACTGCAAGTTTAACGCCACATAGTTCTGTGCATTACTGCAAGTTTAATGTTATATATTTCATTGCGTTACTGCAAGATTAAGCCATATATTCCATCGTGTTACTGCAAGTTTAACACCATTTATTTCATAGCGTTACTGCAAGTTTAACGCAATATATTTCATTGTGTTACTGCAAGTTTAACGCCATATATTTCTGTGCGTTACTGCAAGTTTAACGTCATATATTTCATTGCATTACTGCAAGTTTAACGGCATATAGTTCTGTGCAAGATGAAGATTGAAGACGAAAAGAGGACGGAAAAAGACCGAAAGAAGAAGCAGAAGACCAGAAGAAGGACCGGGGCAGAAGAAGATGGAGGAAGAAAGAAGAAGAGCTATTTTACACAATAAAGGACTTGTCAAAAACTGCCACTTGTTTTTTGTACCACTTTACTCCTTTTTTGGTGAATGGGTAGGGGTACAATATACCCCATACCTATTCACATGGGGGGGGATCGGGTCGAGATTCCGATAAGCTCCATGCCCGCAGACCCCCACAACCACCGGCAAGGGTTGTGGGGATGAGGCTCTTATCCCCATCAACATTGGGACAAGGTGCTTTTGGGGTGACCTCCAAGCAACCTCCCCATGATGAGGGCATGTGGCCTGGTATGATTCGGAGGGGAGGGGCGCTTGCTCATCCCCACCCCCGCCTGCCATGCCAGGGTTGCGTGCTCGGTAAGGGTCTGGTTTGGATTCTGGGGGGGACACCTACGCCATTTTTTTTTCATTTTGGCATGTGGGGTTCCCCTTAAAATCCATACCAGACCTGAAGGGCCTGGTTTGGATTTTGGGGGGACCCCCACGTATTTTTTTCTTAAATTTTGGCGCGGGGTTCTCCTTAAAATCCATACTAGACCTGAAGGGCCTGGTACGGACTTTGGAAAGGAACCCTACGCAAGCTTTTTTTTTACATTTCGGATCGGTGTTCCCCTTAAAATCCATACCAGACCTGAAGGTCCTGGTTTGGACTGGGGGGGGGGATACATTACAGCCACGATAATAAATGGCAATTTTTACTTTGGAAATGCCATTTTGCTCTGACTATGTTTTAAACATCACAGAGGTGCGTCCTTTTACAGGCCCACTAAGGGGACTACCCAGGAACGATATTTAAAGGAATATTTCATTTTTATTGTTTCACTTTAAGCATTATTAAAATCACTGCTCCTGAAAAAACAATCCATTTAAAAATGTTTTTTTTTTTGCATTGATACATGTCCCCTAGGGCAAGACCCAGGTCCCCATACACTTTTTAGGGCAATAACTTACATACAAGCCTTTTAAATGAGCACTTTTGATTTTTCACGTTCGAGTCCGATTGATTTTAACAGTGTTCGCACAAATTGTTTGCCTGTTCGCAAGTTCTGGTACGAACCTAGCCGAGGGGTGTTCGGCCCATCCCTACTTCCCACAGCTCAGCTGCATGGGCCTTTTTTAGTACATGTGCAGCCGATCGCACTGTTGCTGTTTGCAAATTTTGTCTCAAGCACATTAAACGTGGCAAAAACACCAGCCATTTGGGTACCACATACTTGACAAGGCATTTAACCTCCCACCACTCAGCCCGTTGGCAAGAGCACCTAAAAGCCACACAAAAGGGGCACAAATCGCTCCCTCCTCCTCCTTACTCCCCTCGGTCTGCCCCTACTACACCTCATGACCTCTCAGCAGCCTCCACTGCCTGGGATGATGGTATAGCGCAGGGTGTCCCAGGTCTTTGCAGCACACCACCAGCTGTAGACTATAGCAGGCACATTTCTCTGCCCCTTCTGCTGCAGCGGAAACAAAAATACAGTCCCTGCCACCCACATGGCCAGCATCTAAATGCAAGCTTGTCAAAGCTGCTGGCTCTCCAACTTCTGCCTTTCCACTTGGTGGATTCTGCCATCTTTCATGAATTTGCACAATGTACTGTACCACAATGGCAGGTTCCCAGTCGCTACTTCTTTTGTCTGGCACATGTCCTCAATTTGGCGATTTCCTAAACAGGTACCCAGGGTTGTAAGATCTGCTAAAGCAGGCCAGAAGAGTCTGTAGCCATTTCAGGTCATACACAGCCAGTGCTCGGTTGGCTGAAAATCAGCGGGAATTCCAGCTTCTTGTAAACCACCTGATTTGTGATATGCCCACCAGGTGGAACTCGACTTGGGCAATGCTGCAGCGGCTGTACATGCAGCAGAGGTCCATCGACGAGTACCTGTGTGAGCATGGCACAACGACATGCTCAGGCCGACTCTGCTTTTTTTCCCCACACCAATGGCTGCTCATAAAGGATGCATGCTATGTACTGTCACCATTTGAGGAGGCCACACGGATGGTGAGCTGCGACAATGCATGCATCAGTGACACAATCCCTGTTGTGTTCCTGCTGGAGCAGACTCTGCATGGCATTATGGATAGGGCACTGGAGGCAGAGCAGCAGTATTAAGAGGAGGACTTTCTTTCCTCTCAAGGCCCACTTTTTGCAGACACCATCGTTCCTATGCCACAGAACACACAAGAGGAGAGAGAGGAGGAGGAGAAGGAGGATTCTGGCAGTTTTGGAGGCACTGAAGCAGAGAAAGACATACGTCAAACAGTAAGCAATAGTTTTCCATCCCATTTTGGGAGTATTGGGAGTAATACGTGGCTGGTAGAAGGCAGATCCAGATACTGTAATCCTCAGTGACCCCGATGAGTTTGCTTCTCATGCCTCCGCAAATTTGTGGTGTATGGGCTCCCTAAGCCTGCGAAAGGACCCAAGATTACATGGCATAAAGCATAAGGATCACTATTGGTTGGCAACCCTCCTTAACCACCGTTATAAGGGTAAAGTCTCAGAACTCAGGCCGTCCCCACAGAGATTGCAGAAGATGAAATCTCTTGAGAACACCTTAAAGAGGAGTTTATAGAACTAGTAGGTTTGAATGGTAGGTTACAGTGTGGTGTAAAACGTTGTTTTGAGGCTTCTGTTGGTCAAGAGAGGAGCCGTGGAGAAGGCGGCCATCTAAGTGATGCATTTCTCCATTTTGTTAGTCCTCGCCGCCCATGCCTGTCAACTTTTACATCCCATCAGCAGCGTGTGCATCACATGGTGGACGATTTTCTAGAGGCAAAAACAGAGAGCTTTCCAGTTGACGATGCACTGGCTTACTGGGTCATGAGACTAGACCACTTGCTCAGTATGCTATTGAGCTGCTGGGGTGTTTTTGGGATGTGGAATCTCTACAGGGCTTCTAGGCTGCCTAGCGTTGTGGGCGTTGATTTCACCTGGAAGAATGTTTTTGGTGTAGGTTTCATGGGCACAATTAACACCCAAAGACCAATAAGGTTACGGTATGAAAATGCCACCGACAACCAAGACCAATTTTTCTGCGCCTGTTTGACAGGTGCATATCATTGCAAGTTTCCACAGCAAGGCCAATTCTTGCTTTCATCAAGAGTACTTCTATAGGGTTATGGTGTGAAGGCACCACCGACACCCAAAAAACAATTTTTCAGCACCTGTTTAACAGCTGCATCAAATTACATTTTTTTACAGCAAGGCCATTTCTTGCTTTCATCAAGAGTGCCTCTATAGCAGTGGTTCTCAACTCCTGTCCTCAGGATCCACCAACAGGCCAGATTTTAAGTATTACCTTGGGGAGATGCAGACTAGAATACTGCAATCACCAAGCAGCAAATGATATCACCTGTGATGCATTTCAGTTATCCTGCAAACCTGGCCTGTTAGTGGGTCCCGAGGACAGGAGTTGAGAACAACTACTCTATAGGGTTACGGTGTGAAGGCCCCACTAACACCCAAAGACCAATTTTTCCGCACTTGTTTTACAGGTGCATATCATTGCAATTTTTGACAACAAGGCCAATTCTTGCTTTCATCAATATTCTTATAGGGTTACGGTGTGAAGGTGTCACTGACACCCAAAACTCAATTTTTCCGCACCTGTTACTTCTTCCAAATTCTGTAGAAGAGACACCAAAATCTACTCAACAAACAATCTGTAATCTTCTTCCCAGTGCACTACATTGTGGCCTCACCATACAGACTGGGTCCCCAAACTGTTGCTTACTAAATAAAGGAAGCTTGCATGGAAAATGGCATTTTTTTGGTTTTATAAATGCAATTAATTCTGCAGCAGATCCTATACACAGTACAGATGTGCCGCTTTACAAGTACACTAAGGGGACCGCCCCCCC
>BLSH010060494.1:289440-308949 GCA_018402905.1 Glandirana rugosa
CCCCCCCCCCCCCCCCCCCAGGCACTATATTGAAAGGAATTTTTCATTTTTTGGCTTTCACTTTAAGCATCAATAAATCATTGCTCATTTAGAAATGACTTATTTTACAAACTTTTTTTTCATTCATACATGTCCCCCAGGCCAGTATCCGGACACCATAATCATTGTATGCCCAATTACTTGCATATAAGCTTTCAAAATGGACACTTGATTTTTCACATTCCGGTGCCATAGACTCCAATGGGGTTCGTTATTCGGTTCCAAACTTTCCCAATGTTCGAAAGTTCTGGTGCAAACCCAACAGGGGGTCGTTCGGCCCATCCCCAGTCACCAGCCTTGCACTTATCCCATCTAGGTCATGGGCAGCTCCGGGCGGCGGAATCTCCACCTCGGCTTCATGGTGGCTTCCCTGGCGTTTCCTCCTCCTCTGCCTATTCTCCTCCAATACAAGCGATTCTCCTGTCGGACAATTGGGTCTCAGGACCTGCTGCCTGATTGGCCGGTAAGAGAAGCAGGAGGCCAATAGGGAATATTAATCTGTTATTGTCACACAACTGGGTGGACTCAGGACGCAGTGGTTCCCCCCCCCAAGCCCACCTTTTTTTTAAAGCTCATTAGAGCATCAGGCTCTAATCATGTGCATCTGCAAAAAAAAAAACCACATTGGAATTTATGTGTCCGGGCCCTGCATGGAGATTAGGGGCTGGGTGCATGGATTAGGGGGACGGGCCACCACTGCATCTAAGTGCTAAAAGTGGCACTAAATGGTATCCGGAATCTCCAAAATGAATCCATACACATCCACTTATGGCCCTGTAATCTATTTTCAGGCAATAGTTTTGTATGCAGGCCATAGATGGGTCTAATTACTGAACACATTTCATACATTTTGTGAATCGATGATGCCACCATTAATTCATCTAACCAAGCCTTCAAATTCACCTCATGTTGCTACAGAAAATAATTTTCGTGGCCGGGTATTTTCTTTTCTTTCCTGGAATTTTCTTTTCTTGTGATCATGGGTATTTCTTTTACAATTATATTTCTCACACTATTCTCCCATCATTGATTAGAAAATAGTTTGTTTTTCAAAAAATTTCCAACATGCCTGATCACTCAAATTTGATGGGCGCACGAAAATTGGTCTTTGCTGCGGTCCACTAATGGTGCGAAATTCAAACGAAAACTCTTAGAATAGTTTTTCGAAAGAAAATTCATTCGGAATTTGACTCATGCATGGTCGGCCTTAGCGTGTTTCTGCTTCCTCATGTAGCCATATGCTCCCTTGGGAGTAGCATTAGTTGTGGTTCACCTGATAGCTGCCCTCAATCCACCATATCTCACACATAGACACTGACCAAGCCGGCTCTTGTTTTTGTTGTTTTATTTAGGGGAAATAACTTGGATGGGGAAAAAGGGAGGACTGTGGGATGCCCCGGAAATTATTGTACATGACTTCCATATACAGTCCTGTATATGCACACTTGCCCTGTAGATTGTCCTTATGCAGACCGTTACTCCTCACAACTCTCTCCAGTACTCATCTTACTGACAGTTTCTCCTCACAGTTCTCTCCAGCACTATATTTGCAGACTATTGCTCTTTCACCTCTCTCCAGCACAACACTTGGTTTCCAGATTGAAATGTATAAAGCTTCTCTATTCCTTTCTCTTCACCACAGCTAGCACATGGTGAGGCCTACACTCTGTCAGCAGGACCTCAGGACCACCCATTACAGGCCGGGATCACGGGCCCCCAAATATGTAGCAAGGTACTTGGGTGCTAGCTGGGCCTTTGATGGACTACAGCTTCCAGCCCATTCCTCTTCCAGGCCACACACTGACCTGCTTTCCTCACAGTGACATTACTTCCCCTGACTGGCTCCCAAGGCTTCCACAGAATGCCCACTATTCCTCTCCCAGCCTACTCCAGCACTTTCTCTTCCAGCTCCCAGGGTCTGTCACTCACCGACTCCAGTGTACTTTAAAGTGTCTCCATAGCACCTCTGCTGCTCTCCTGTTACCTTGTGGGACCCCAGGAATCACCTCCACTCCTGGCTGCACCCGAACCTCCAGGCCTCATGGTCACCCCCCCAGACTGGGGGCTCCATCCCGGGTAGAATTCCTCCAGAGCACCTCTGCTACATCTTCACACTTCCCCCTCCAGCAACTCTTACCCAGACTGACCCAGCCCCTGAGTATATGAGAAGGTCTGCCCCCTGCCAATCCAGATTGGGGATTGGTCAGGGCTTCCCATGACACTCCAGATGATGACACCTCTTGTCCCACCTTCATTCTGGAAAGTTCCAGTGCTTCCCAGAAGAAGGTAAGAGGGTCTAGCAACATCATCTGTTGGACTGCCTCGGTCCTACCTGAGCTACTCCCTAAGCCCAGATCCAAACATTCAGGCCTGCTCTTACAGTAAGGCCTGACTAAATTTTGCCTTTCCTGCAAAAAAACCTCACAAAAACGCCTACACTATGGGGGCGCTACACTTGTATTGCCCTCTGAGTTCCCATAGTCTATAGTCCAACTCAGGATGAGCAAGAGAGGGTGGCTACATTCCTACATACAGAAGGACCATGGAAAACAAACATAGCCTTCCTCTAGCAGAAAGCCGAATCACAGCAGCAGAAAAAAGAAATATGGAGGGGACTGAGAGCAATAGAAGGTACTATTGTAAGTTACAAATACTTACTTGAATAGAATTATTTTTTTTAACTATAGTTTAGTGCCACTTTAATTTTCAGTTTCCACTGAATCGTGCTTGCTAATGCACTATGGGGGCGCTACACTCATATTGCCCTCTGAGTTCCCATTGTCTATAGTCCAACTCAGGCGTGAGCAAGAGAGGGTGGCTACATTCCTACATACAGAAGGACCATGGAAAACAAACATAGCCTTCCTCTAGCAGAAAGTCGAATCACAGCAGCAGAAAAAAGAAATATGGAGGGGACTGAGAGCAATAGAAGGTACTATTGTAAGTTACAAATACTTACTTGAATAGAATTCTTTTTGTTAACCATAGTTTAGTGCCACTTTAATTTTCAGTTTCCACTGGATCGTGTTTGCTAATGCATTAAAATTCTAATAACAGGGGTGTGGCCAAGCAGAGGTCCAGGATGGAAGATTAATCCGACGGCTCTGCTCCACAGTGGGATACAGCGGCTTATCGCGACTACAGGCACCAGAGGTTTACAACCCAACAGACTCCCCAAGCCTCCCTGGCACACTGGGCACCTGCAACATGCTGGGAAAAATACTCAGCACCGCACCGCTTGGCGGAGTTCTTTCCCCTCACCTCCTCCACACAGAACTCCCAAGATGGCGCTGACAGAAACACAGTGCTGCAAGCACGAGGCTCTCTCCCTCCACACTCTGCTGCTGAAGACATGGAGGAGACAGAAGCGGGTGCACAAACAGTGATCTTCTCCCCATCACAGCTGTCTAACAGAGGTAAGAGACCTCCATCATCACCTAATCACTCCCCAGACAAAGTGCCTACATGTAAGAAACAACTGTGCACCCCTTCCCCATAGCCCAATTTTGAGGAAGAGGCACAGGAATCTCTTGCAGCTCTCCCCACCAGCGATCAGCCAGCCTCAGAACATACACTTAAACTGATGCTGATCTCTCTTCAAAGAGACATACAAAGGGAGCTACGTTCCTCTATATCTCATCTTACAGTGAAAGGGGATCAAATGAAGACTGTTCAGAAATAGTCTTTGAGAACACCAGAGCATACAACAATATGGTCATTGCGTTCAAATGGCAGTTCCAGGAACTCAAGCACATGCAAATTAAAATGGCGGACCTCGAAGACAGGTTGCGTCATAATAATATCAAATTCAGAGGCGTGCCGGAAAGCATTAAACCTGCTGACCTACCTTCGTATCTCCAGTATCTATTTCTGAAACTCCTTCCACATCTCACTACACCTGATCTCACCATTGATAGAGCGCATATGCTCCTAAAGCCACCCCCCCCCCCGCCTAAAGCGACTCCCCATGATGTTTTTGTGCGTATACACTTCTATCACGTGAAGGACCAGATCCTGAGAGGACATCCCTGTCTCTCCCTGCTCTATACGCAGGAGTCGCTCTATAAGCAGACATATCTGCAACTAATGCTCAGCGCAGGAAGGAATTTACCCCGGTCACCTCAATCCTCCGCGACCATAATATTCCATACAAATGGGGCTTCCCAGCAAGGCTTATTGTTACCTATCAAAACCAGTCTACCACTCTCGCATCTCCTAAAGATGGCATAAAAAGCCTCCTCAATTGTGGTCTCATCAATGCTCCACCTCCTTCTCCTCCAAACAGCCGATCCACCCAACGACAACCAGAGCCATGGCCAACCAAATAGTGTGCATCATCATCACCTGCTTTTTTCTGCGCCTATATTCCAGGCCAATGCACTACTGAACACCAGCTTAACCTCTGCCTCTTAGCCACAGGATTATCCCAGTGGTGGCCCATTGTGAAATTTACATCTAGTCACTTCCATTTGTTATAGGGTGCTAAGCACACCTACAGATATTTATGTTATCTACTACTGTTCTCTGTTTGGCAAATTTATTTTATTCTGTTTCTTTTGCTGCAGGAAACTGTTCAGTTTCAACTGTATTTGACTACATACTTGATTGTACTTGACTCAGTGAGTAAAATAAGGTATAGTCCCGTTCCTTCTCTAAGGGCATATCCCTAGACATACAGCATGGCATGCACAATAACGTTGATTAATGCAAAAGGCCTTAACTCACCTTTTAAGCGTAACATGCTTTGGCGAGAGGCCCTGTCCTTGCACTCAGACATCCTCTGTGTACAAGAGACACACTTCACAAAACAAAATCCCCCTAAATGTTCCCACAAATAATTCGCCCACTACTTTTTTGCTAGCGCCTCGAAAAAAAAAAGCGTGAGTAATGATAGCCATAAGAAACACCATTGCATTTCAGCTTGAGCACACAGATATTGACCCTGACGGTCTTTACGTCATTCTTTCTGCTACCATTAACAGCGGTTCAGTTACCATAGTCAATGTGTACACCCCAAACACACGCCAAAAACGCTTCTTTAAGAATCTCCCACAAATTACAATCCCTCATAAGATCATAGAAAGCTCCGTAGACACCACTAATACCTCTAGAAAGCGCTCTTCTGCGCTATCTGCCTTTAACCACTTGCTTCCCGGGCCAATTCTGATACTTTGCTCATACATGTATAAATCATCATTTTTTTGCTAGACAATTACTCAGAACCCCCAAACATCATATATTTTTTTTTTATCAAAGACCCTATGGAAAAAATGGTGGTTGTTGCAACTTTTTATCTCGCACGGTATTTGCGCAGTAATATTTCTAATGCGTTTTTTTTTTTTTGAAAAAAACAGTTTCATGTATTAAAAAATAAGAAAACAGTAAAGTTAGCCCACATTTTTTTGCATAATGTAAAAGAGGATGTTATGCCAAGTAAATAGATACCTAACATGTCACGCTTCGAAATTGCACACACTCGTGGAATGGTGCCAAACTTCGGTATTTAAAAATACCCATAGGCGGCACTTTAAACTTTTTTACAGGTTACATGTTTAGACTTACAGAGGAGGTTTATTGCTAGAATTATTGCTCTCACTGTAACATTTGCGGCAATACCTCACATGTGTGGTTTGAACGGCGTTTACATATGCGGGCACAACTTACGTATGCGTTCACTTCTGTGCACGAGCTCGCGGTGACGGGGCGCTTTAAATTTTTTTTATTATTATTGTTTATTTTAACTTTATTTTTTATGTTTACATTGTCTCTTTAGAAAAAAATGTTTGATCACTATTATTCCTATTACAAGGAATGTAAACATCCCTTGTAATGGGAATAGTGTGTGACAGGTCCTCTTCATGGAGAGATATGGGGTCAATAAAACTCCACATCTCTCCTCCAGGCTGGAAATACTGAGATCAGAAAAAAAACGAACTGTCTTTGCCTTTCCAGCCAAGTCTCGGGCATTGTTTACATCCGCCGGGCTGGACATGATGTCATACATTCCTGTGAGGCACCTAGAGATGACTGGTGACCATCTGGTCACCAGTCATCTCTATGCTCAACTTCCCCGCCGGTGACCGATTCATTCTCTGGACCGCCGATGGCACGGGCGGACCCGGAGAAGCACTGGATGGCGGTGGGAGGGGGGACATTCCCTCCCACTGCCTGTAAGAATGATCAAGCAGCTGAACTGCCACTATTCTTATGGTGCACAGAATCGCCGGCCCTAAAAAACTATATCTGAATGGTGCCTATAGCTGCAGGCACCATTCAGATATCCCCACTCAAAGTCTGCGACATCATATGACGTGACGGGGCAGAAAGTGGTTAAGGATAAAGAAAATTTATACGACCCGTGGAGGTGCCACCATGAGGAAAAAGACTATACCTTCTAATCTAATGCACAGAAATCTTACTCCAGAATCGACCTGTTTCTCACAGACTCTACTACACTTCAAACCCCCTCTGACTCCAAAATTGGCCTGATAACATGGTCGAATCATGCCCCGATTAGCATGAATTTTTTTGCTGCCACCACAATACCCAACCAAAAAATATGGAGACCGAACATCTCCCTCATAGCTCGTTCCCCACACAAGGAACAGATCACTTCAGAGATTGCTAACTTTGTTAAGGAAAATGAAAGATCGGTGGACAACCCCTATGTCCTGTGAAATGCCCACAAGGCCTTCCTCAGAGGAACACTGATAAAGTTGGGGTCCCACGAGAAACGCAAAAGAAATGCCAAGATCGACCATCTCTTACACCAAATTAAATCCCTAGAGCAAAGTAACAAAACAAACCCCTCCCCTCAAACCACTAGTAAACTGAAAACTCTCCGGCAGGACTTAGGAACAACCTTGCGCCAAGGCTTTGATTTTTATCTCAAACGCCTAAAGATGACCTAGTATGACCAGGCCAATAAACCAGGCTCCCTACTAGCCAAACAATATAAATTCCAACAAACAAAATCCAAAATTCCATTTATCTTAACCGACTCAGGCAAAAAACTCACAAACCCCAGAGACATTGCCAACCGATTTGCAACCTTCTACTCCAAACTGTACAATCTCCATACATCTGAAGCCCAAGCCACACCAGAGCCCTCCGAAATACAGAAATTCCTAGATGCATTACAACTACCCTCAAAATCACCAGAGCAACTTGAAAAATTGTCCACCCCTTATACTCGAGAAGAAGTGGAATCAGCTATTGCCTCTCTCCCACTCCACAAGACCCCTGGCCCTGATGGATTCCGGAATGAATTCTATAAACATTTTCGGCCCACTTGTTTCCTTACTTGTGTGCTGCATACAACTATAAAGCACAGACTGGGACTATCCTTAAAGAGTCCCTGGAAGCCTTAATAATGACCATACCTAAGCCTGGCAAACCCTCTGATTCCCCGAATAACTTCTGGCCTATATCCCTCCTTAATACTGACACAAAAATATTTGCCAAATTAATAGCTACCAGACTCTCCTCCATTATTCTGCTTCTACTACACAAAGATCAGGTGGGATTTGTGGCCAGAAGACAGGCCTCGGGTGGTATTCATTGATTTAATACAATGGTCTGGGCATTATAAAACGCCTTCTCTGCTCCTCTTTTTGGATGCAGAGAAGGCGTTTGACAGGGTCCATTGGCAATACCTGACAGCTGTACTACACAAATTTGGCATGAAAGGAAACACACTCCATTCTATACTCAGCCTCTACTCAAATCCCAGTGCCAGAGTGTGGACAAATGGGACACTGTCAGACCCCCTAACAATCTCTAACGGAACCAGACAAGAGTGTCCTTTATCCCCCCTGATATTTGCTCTTGTGATGGAGCCAGTAGCCCATTGCATCCGAGTATCACCATCAATAGCAGGTGTCCAAGTTGGCAATGTCTCACACAAGATAGGCCTGTATGCAGACAATGTGATTGTCTCGCTCACAGACCCACTCAACTCACTGCCTGCACTCCAAAACATCTTAGACAGATTCAGCCGGATATCGCTTTATAAAATCAACCATACCAAATCTTTGATGCTTGGCATTTCCCTATCTCACTCTACCAAACAACAGATCTCTGCATGCACGCCCTTCTCGTGGGCCCCCAATTAAACTCTCACCTATCATGGTGTTCAACTAGTCTCTCCCTCCACGAAGATGCTTCACATAAACTTTGTCAAATATCCCAAGGCCTGCAGAAGACTTCTGTCTCCTGGGCGGGTCGAATGGCACTAACTAAAATGTTCACGCTACCTCACATTGTATACTTTATTTCGAACAATGCCCCTTTCTCTACTCGCACATTGCAAAAATTCAAGCTATCATCAACTCCTGCATCTGGAAGAATAATCAACCACGTATTCATCATAAACTCTTATGCACCCCTACTAAATATGCTGGCCTGGGCGTCCCAAATGTCGGAACATATTACAAGGCTATTCTCCTACATCAGACCAAAGTATGATGGAACCCTTCTGTACAACCAACCTTGCTACAAATTGAACGAACAGCTATTATGACTTCCCCAAAACTCTACTCAGCACTATTCTACTCTGCCTACAACCTCCCAAGGCCTTCTTGGACACTGTCACAGCCACAACCTATCTATCAAACAACAAAGGGCTTCCATCACTCACTGCTCACCCACTTACCCCTTAACGCACTAGAACTACTCATTCCAAACACTTCCTACGCCTCTTGGTCCAAAGCAAGCATCAACAACCTAGGATTACTTTACTCAAATACTACATTAAGATCTTTCCAACAACTCGGTCAGAACTTTCCACTCAACCCCAATTAGTTCTATATGTATCTCCAGCTAAGATCAGCTCTTCAAAACCTACACTTTTCCAACGATACTCTCATACTAAACCTAATCAATTTTTACTCCACGGCACTACCTACCACCAAAGGCATATCAAGCATCTACAAACTCCTGCTAAACTTCCTCTCCCACAACAAATCCTCGTCCATGCAATGTTGGGAACAATGGACTAATCAAACCTACACTCCAGCACAGTGACACTCAGCCCTGAACTGTACTCGCAAGGCCTTTTGCTGCATCTCTCATTGGTAAACTGCGCAAAAAAAAAATTCACAATTGGTACCTGACTATACCTGCTACTTGCTGGAGACAATGTGGTCACATTGGCTCTCTCTTTCACATCTGGTGGAACTGTCCAGCACTATGTAACTTTTGGTTAGACATAACAAGGTTCATCTTTTCCTCTCCCGGATGTGCTCTCACTTTAACTCACCAGACTGTATTACTGGGCATGGACTCTCATCTCTGGCCTCCAAACATATTTACCCTAATGACGCATATTTTCATTGCAACCTGCCTGGCCCTAGCCAGAAAATGGAAAAGTGACCATCCTCCAACAATTGCTGAAGTCACCAATATCCTAAACGAGAATTGTTGCTTGGAATATGCCTTTGCAAAAGCAAACCTACAAATACCAATATTCACAGCTAACTGGAAGCCATGGCTCCTCCACCCTGAAGGACCTGGCATTCTCCAATGATCATCTCACCCCAGCATTTCTACTTTTGACTATTACTTTGTTCACAGAAAATAGATCCAACCTCGACTCTTCCCTTGAATCTAAGTACACTCACCTCACCTTTTTATTGCTTTAGTTAACCTTCTAAGACTTGTTACCCTCCTGCACACACATTGCTAAAAATTTCTCAGCTCAACATTAGGAGCTTAAGTGTGATATTCCTACATTTCATAGTTCAAGCTCAATATCATTACTACGCATTAGTATGATCGTTTGTAAACATACTTGCTTACCTATTATTGTTCATCCATAACTGTCACATGTTACTATACTGAAAATGAATAAAAACCTTTCAGTAAAAAAAAAAAATCGAATAACCTGTTTACACTTGTATTATCTTTCTTGTTTTTATAAAAAAAAAACCCACATTCCTAAGGGCCCGTTCACACAGGGGGGACTTGCGCTCCGACTTAAGTTACCTCAAGTCGCCCCAAGTCCCTTGACATCTTAAATCCAATTGAAATAAATGGGAGCTGTCTTAATGTACGCTACTGAAGTCGCTCCGACTTCAAAAAAGGTTCCTGCACGACTTCAAGTCAACTTCTATTCGACTTGTGCCAATAGAATTCAATAGAAGTCGCCTCCAAGTCAGATCACCCATCTATATTGAAGCGACTTTACAGTTTTTTTAAATTAATTTTTGAAGGCAACCCCCCTCCCTCCTACTCTGAAGTCGCCTAGCAAAGTCTGCCTAAGTTGGATCGCCCCTGTGTGAGCGGGCCCTTCTAAATTGGTATGGATTTACAAAATGCTCAATAATGGAAAAAGACACCACCAACTATGGATGAAGGGGATATCTTCCAAATTTTCACCCACATCAGTCTGTGACGGACCACCTGGCACTCCACCTGGGTGCCTCCGCCAAGATACAGCTTCATCAACTCTGGAACCAGGAACCAGGCATTATAGCTGAGAATTGCACCCAAGAACTAGACAACACTAGCTTAGGTGCAAACTAGGGTTGTCCCGATACCACTTTTTTAAGAACGAGTACAAGTACCGATACTTTTTTTCAAGTACTCGCCGATACCGACTACGATACTTTTTTTAAATGTCATGTGACAGTGGTACTGATATGCAGCACTGATGGGCAATGATAGGTGGCGCTGATGAGGCATGGACTGTCAGTAGTTTTTAATTGAATTTTTTTTCACTATTTTATTTTTTACAATTCATTTTTTTATTATTTTCTACAATTTATAGTTTTTTTTACAACGCTTTCTTTTTTTTGGGAGTGGACAATGCCATTTTTTTTAATTCTATTTTTAAATTATTTTTACAATTTTGCATTTTTTTTTTATCACCCCTCTTGGGGGGGGGGCTTTGGTGAGATGTGAGGGGTCTAAACAGACCCCCAACATCTCCCCTTTGAGACAGGGAGAAAGGGGCTGTGGATAGAGATTCCCCAGTCCCTTTCTCAGCTGCACTGAAGATGAATGAAGAGGAGACAGCGGCTCCTCTCCATTCATAAACTGAGACATCGTAACACAGATTACAATGCTCAGTTATGAATGGACGGAGTCACTGACTCTGTTCATTCAGAAAAGGAAAGAGCCGGTAAATGACAGATTTACCGGCTCTTTCCTCCGCTCTCCATCCTGAACAATCCCAGGGCAAAGGGAGAACAGAGGGGATCAGAGGGGAGGGGGGGACCGGAGGAGGAGGGACCAGGGGAGTACAGATTGGGACCAAAGGGGGGGGGCGAAGGAGTACAGATCGGGACCGAAGGGGGGTGGGACCAGGGGAGTACAGATCGGGAATGCAGCAGAGGGGAGATCGATGATTGTAATTTCCCCCACCGCTGCACCGATCATCCCTGAGTGTCCCTGTATCCTCCCCGCTGTGTCCTCCTCTGTGCTAAGCCTCCCTCCTCCAGTCGTCCTAGTGTCCAAGTATCGGATGAGGCATCAGCAGCATTTGCACGAGTACAAGTACTCGTGCAAATGCTAGGTATCGGCACCGATACCGATACTAGTATCGGTATCGGGACAACCCTAGTGCAAACTGTCTCTCTTTATTGAAAATTCACACAGAATTTATACCACACGAAATCAGATAAGAGCTTGATCACATTATCCTAATCAATGCAAACTTTAAACAGCAATATCATCAGTACATCTAATGAACAGCTAGCAGCTAACAGTAACCTAATTAAACAGTGATCTAATTAACCAGTGAGCTAATTAACAGCTAAGCCCCTAGACAAGCCTTGATTAGTCAGGGAGTTGCCATCCCAGACAGTTTGGCGCCTATACAGGAGCACATGGAACAGAGACCAATGTGACCAGCTTTTTCAACAAACATGTATAGTTCCAAATAACACAAACCAGGAATAGTCTTTAGGGCAAATACAAGAAAACAGTCTTCCAAAATTTAACAAAATGGGAAATATAACAAAGTATTATTATTATACAGGATTTATATAGCACCAACAGTTTGTGTAGTACTTTACATCGTTAGGGCAAACAGTACAGTTACAATATAATTCAAAATAGGAGGAATCAGAGGGCCCTGCCCATTAGTGCTTACAATCTAAAACGGGGGAGGTCAAGTGATACAAAGGGTAATAACTGTGGTGGATGAAATAATGAAGACAATTAATTCACAGTTGGTAGGTTTGGGCAGGATAGGTTTTTTTGAAGAGAATAGTTTTCAGGGATTACCTAAAAGTGGATAGTGTTGGAGATAGCCAGAAAGATTGGGGTAGGGAATTCCAAAGGATGGGAGAGGCTCGGGAGAAGTCCTGCAGGAGAGCATGGGAGGAGGGGACAAGGGAGCTAGAGAGCAGGAGGTCCTGGAAGGAACAAAGAGAACAATTTGGTTGGTATTTTGAGACTAGGTTAGTGATGCAGCTGAGGGCCATATTGTGGATGGCTTTGTAAGTTATTTTTAGTATTTTGAATTTAATTTGTTTGGTGAGTGGCAGCTAACGGAGGGGTTGACAGAGAGGGGTAGCAGATGCTGAGCGGTTTGTAAGGTGGATGAGTCTGGCAGCTCCATTCATGATGGACTGAATAGGGGATAGCCTATTTAAAGGTTTAGTCAATGAGGAGGGCATTGCAGTAGTCGAGGCGAGAGATAACCAGTGAATTAGCTTTGTTGTTTCATTGGTTAGGAAGAGGTGTATTGGATGTGAGGCCGAAAGGAGAGTTCAAAATCCTGAAAAACATCAAGCACCCTGGTATGGGTTCATGGTTGTGCCATTGCTCTTGACAGAGAAGTCAGGGGAAGGGGCACGTGGGGTAGGAAATATTATGAGCTTGGTTTTGGACAGGTCAAGTTTGAGGAAGTGGGGTGACATTTAGACTGATACGTATGTCTGTTAGTAAATTAATGATGTGCAAGGAGACAAATGGAGTGAGCTAAGGGGTAGAGAGATAGATTTGGGTGTTGTCACTGTAGAAATGATATAGAACACCACTGGAGGCTGACACAGAGAGGAGGTGTAAATTGAGAATAGGACAGGTCCAAGAACAGAACCTTGGGGGACCCAGACAGTGAAAGGAAGAGGAGAGGAGGAAGTGGAATTGTAAACACTTAACACTTAAGGTGCAGTAATATAGGTAGGTAGGATGAGAGCCAGTGATGAGCACAGTCACGGAGACCAAAGGAGTAAAAAAAAATAAAAACTTTTTTTAAGGGGGAGGGGGTGGTCAACTGTATCAAAGGCAGCAGAGAGGTGCAGGAGTAGGAGTACAGAATAGTGTCCATTGGTTTTTGCTGTTATTAAGTTGTTTGTGAGTTTTAGGAGAGCAGTTTCAGTGGAGTGTTGAGGGCAAAATGCAGACTGAAGGGGGTCAGGAAGGTTATTCTTTTTTTTTTTCTACCACATCAGTAAACTGCCTAGAATATACTTATTCAGTTTCTCGTTCATTTATTTTCTGGCTTTGTCACATCATTGTGGTATTTTTTCCCCTTTTTACTCATTCCTTCCCATTTCCATGTTTTCTATTCAAATAATCTTTATTTTTTTATTTTTTTCAAATACGTTTTTATTAAGGTTTTAGTTCAATACAGAGAATAGCAAGACATTTACATTGCATTAGACAAAAGTAGAAAGAACAAAGTGATGTGGACAGATATGCAGATACAGTGAACAATTTGTCATTCAGGCTGGGAAGAGGGAAGGAAAAATAATAGGAGGGCAGAAGTGGGAGGGGAGTGAGGGGTATAGGAGAGTGGAAGAGAAGAGGGGGGGGTGGGAGGGGAGACCACTATCAACACTGGAATCGTTATCAACTGTGATTATAGATACCACATTCCGATTACTAAACATGAATCCAAAGTTCAGAATACCTGCATGCAGGCACTAGGTAATATTAACAGTTACAGTCTTTCCCTAAACCATCGGAGAAGAAGAGGGGGAACCCAGTTCCGTGAAGGCTCCCTTAGGCCCTGGGGAGGGGGGTATTGGGCGATTGTAAGAGAGGGTCTGGGTAAAGTGTGCTATTTGTTGCTCCACCCGGATCCAAAGTTGTGAATGGGATTGTGGTTGTGAGTGGATGGTATACAGATGCTGGAGGGGTTTCGCCAAAGATCCCGATGAAGGCTCCCCAGATTCTGTTAAATTTGGACCTGCAGCCTCCAGTTAGAGTGATATCCAATAGTTCTTTGTGGTAGAGACCCAACAGCTGGGATACTACCATAGATACATTGGGGGGGGGGTTTTGAGGTCCATTGTTGAAGTATAGTCCTTCTTGCGACCATAAAGCAGTAGGTAAGCCAGTGTCTATGTTTATTGAGGACGGTTTTGTTCCAGGTCCTAGGTTCCGAGAGAGGATGATCCATGAATCCAAATATTAGTGGCAGAGGGTCTTTACAGCGGGAATATCCTGAGACTCGGTTGGCTAACTTTTCCACTTGTGACCAGAAGGTCGAGATAGTAGGACAGTCCCATAGCTTATGTTTTAGTGATGGTTTGTGGGTTAAGCACCAAATGCATTGAAAAGGTGTCGAGGTGGTCTGGTCCCTTGAGAACGGCACATATGCCCGGTGGAGTATTTTCAGTTGTTGTTCTCTCCAGAATTCATTCTTGATAAAAGAACTAGTGGTGACATAGCCTTGTAGGGCAAAGTTCGTGTCGCCCTGCATCGAGAATTAACTTGACCAGGGTGGAGGAGGGTCTTGGGGTCGTGACTTCCAAAGACTAAGAGACAACAGTTTGTGGGTACCCCCCATCTTTATAGAGTTGTTGCTGAGCAAGTGGTCTATGAAGGCGGGTTTGAAACGTTTCAGTTTATCGGGGCACAGGCTATTGGCAAAACTGATAGCTTGTTGACATGGTAGAAAATGTGATTTCGGGAGGTTGAACTGAGCTCGTATTTGGGAGAAAGGTAGGGGTCCCCCTGAGGTTGTGTCAAAAAATTGGGCGTAAGTTTCCAGTCCATGTTGAGACCAAAGGGTTGTTACTGCTTGTTGGGCAGACAAGGGGCTGTTGGGGTGGCCTCTAAGAGGGAGAAACTTGGAGATGGCAGCCGGAAGGCCCAGTTTGGTCCTGACCTCCCTCCATGCGATATTGGTATCCCTGATGAGCAGGTTATGTTTCAGGGCAGGTGGTAGATTTTGGAGTTTGCAGTGGAGGAGAGCGGCTAGGCAATGGGGGAAGGCCATTTGGGATTCTAGATCCAGGCTCGAGACTCTAGATGCTCCCGATAACCAGTCCAGGCCCACTCTGAGGAGGCACGCCAAATTATAAATTCTTATATTGGGGAGGTTGGATCCTCCTAGATGTTTGGGTAGAAATAGTTTGGTGAGGGCGATGCGCGGCCGTTTCTTCCGCAATAGGAAGGAGGAAAGGGCTTTATTAATCGCCTGGACGTCCGTATGGCGTAGTAGTAGGGGGATGGTTTGTAGGGGGTAAAGTAATTTGGGGAAACCGACCATTTTGAAGAGGTGGCTTCTCCCTAATAGGGAGAGGGGGAGATTGGACCAAGTGTGGAGCTCTCCTACAACCTTTGCAATCACTGGAGGGATATTTAAATTGTAGATAGAGGAGGTGGATTTCCCGATTTTGATGCCTAAATATGTAATGTGGGAGGTGGCCACCTGAAAGGTTGAGCCGGTTGCCCATTGGGGAGTCCTAGTGTGGAAAAGGGGAAGAATTTCGCTTTTGTTGAAATTAATTTTGAGGCCCGCGTATTTTTGAAAATTGGTGAATATGTCCTGAATAAGTGGTACATCATTTTGTGGGTTGGCAGAGAAAATGAATATGTTGTCCGCAAAGAGAGCTGTACGGACTTCATGTGTGCCGATTTTGATTCCGTGAAGCCTGGGGTGATCTAGCAAGTGCTTGGATAGAGGTTCAATGGCCAGGTTAAATAGCAAGGGAGATAATGGACATCCCTGTCGGGTTCCTTTATGGAGGGGAATTTTGTTGGAACTAATACCCGCCGCAATAACATTGGCATATGGGGCTGAATACATTGTGGTTATAAGATGGAGAAAGGGGCCAGAGAATCCAAATTTGTGTAAGACTAGGGTTAGCCAGCGGAAGCTCACGTTATCAAACGCTTTTTCCGCGTCTAGTGAAATTATGGCGCATTCATTAGGGGAGTTGGATTTCGCGTGCTCCAATACCGCCAAAACTTTGCGGATATTGGAAGTCGCTGAGCGGCCCATCGTGAACCCCGCTTGCGCCGGGTGAATCAAGGTGGGCATGATTGATGCGAGTCTTTTGGCCATAATTTTAGAAAGGATCTTGGTGTCAAGATTTAACAGGGAGATGGGTCGATAAGAGCCAGGGTCGGTCGGGTCTTTGCCTAATTTGGGGATTATTTTAATAAAGGCTTGGAAGCCAGAGGGGAGGTATTGCCCACCATCAAGTATCCGTTGGAAAAGGGAACGCATAGTTGGGGCAAAGGTGGAAATGTTATTCTTGTAAAACTCAGACGTGTATCCATCTGGTCCCGGGGCTTTATTGGGGGATAATGAAGCTACCACCTGTTTGATTTCCTCGATGGAAATTGGGGCATTTAGGGAGTCTAGTTGGGCCTGGGTGATTTGGGGGAGGTTTAGCTGTTTGAGAAAACCTTGTGCTGCCTCCTCATCAATTGGATCTTTCCCATACAGTTTGGTATAGAAGTTTTCGAGAATACTGTTAATGTCTTTGGGATTTGAGGATAGAGAGCCCTCGGGGTGTTTAAGCGCGTGGATGGGGGTGGGTGCATGTTTTCCTTTGCATAGACGAGACAGTAACCTGCCAGCTTTGTTCCCATACTTATGGTATTGTAAATCTAGGTACGCCTGGTTATGACGTTCCTGCGCAAAGGCCCAATGGTCAAATTGTCTTTTGGCCATCGACCATTTTTGCCTGTTCCCGGGTGAATTTTGGCTGTTGAGGGCAGCTTGGGCTTCCCGCATGGCAAATAATCTTTATTTAACATTAACACCATAAATATAATTTTAGAAAAGTTTATATGGATCCGCATTCATTTCTCCACCACTCATTCACTCCATTGCGAAGTAGATTCACTTTAATTTCCATTTCGGCTCTGACGCACCATCTTGGACTTCTATTGCCCTTGTACCCTTCCATTCTCTTAATCTCTTTAATTCCTCCCGAGCTTGGTCTAGTTTCCTCAGCTTCTGGTTCTGGTTTTTCACGTCCTTCCCATTACAGGAAGGTTATTCTTAATGAGGTGGTCACTCAGTTGGTTGCAGACCAGGCGTTCAAGGTGTTTGGAGGAAAAGGGGGGCAAGGAGATGGGGTGTAGGTTGTTAAGATTGATAAGGTCCAAGGATGGCTTTTTAAGTATGGGGGTGACTAGTGCATGTTTTAGAGAGTTGGGGAAAATGCCAGAAGAGAGGGAGAGATCAAAGATGTGGTTTAGAGAGTGTAGGATAGAGTCAGAAGGTGACTGCAGTATTTGAAAGGGAATATGGTCCAGGGGGAAAGTGGTTAGGGGGGGCGTTAGAAATAAGTTTAGCAATCTCATCTATAGTAGCAGGGTTGAATAGGGGGAGTGTTGATTGTAACTGTGGATATGGGGTGTTAAATGGGGGGATACCTGTAAGAGTGGAGATTTCATCACAAATTGAACAAATAACACATAAAAGGGTGCCTGCATGTGGGTAATCTGTTTTTTCTCCAACATTCCAAAGACACGCTGGTAGGTTAACTGGTTCCTGTTTAAACTGGCCCTAGTATGTGTATGTATAAATGTGAGTTAGGGACCTTAGATTGTAAGCTGCTTGAGGGCAGGGACTAATGTGAATGTACAATATATACAGTATGTAAAGCATTGCGTAAATTGACGGCACTACTATATATAAGTATTTGTAATGAATATAAATAAATAAATCTGCCAAGCACATGAAAACTGCATTAGCAAATGACTTCTGGCATATTATACAAGCAGGAATGTGCAAGAAATAGTCACTCAAAGCTACCAAACAGAATTTATCAGACATTTATTTGACTTTAGTAAACTGAAATTTGATTGGTAGCTATGCACTACTGCAGCTGATACATTATAAGTACCCTTTACACTTGTTTATTGAATGGTCACATTCTTAAATTTAACAGTGTTTGCTAAAAGATACAATTAAAACCTGAATAAACTAAAGTAAAACTGACAGAGTGCTAAACCTTGGCCCAGTTTATCGCTGTTTTTAATATTATAAAGGACATTTAAATAACTAGGTCATTCCTAAGAGAATACCATCATTAGATGTCTGTGGGAAGCTTTCAATTTGAATTCCAAGTGAATAGCTAAATACACATTTAAAATGCATATAAATGACTTGTTTTACCTGCTAAAGGATCTATGCAGCCAGGTTTCTGATATAGACATCTCAGCCAGGTAGGGGACCTCTAATGTACTGGCACACAGCTTGTTTGTTGTACAGTGGATCACAGTAGGCTGATATCAGATTTTGGATGCTAACATTAGATAGAAGAAGTCTTAGCAGTAGTAAAAGCTTGCCTGCTGGTCCAGTGATTCTTGTAAAACAAAAAAAATCTGCTTTAAAATGTAACGTTCTGTATTTTTGTTTGTAAGCTGCACCCTTACATGTAGCCCATTTTGTGGGTGTATCTATAGGGGAGTAGGTATCACCCCACTGCTATGCCCTCCTATTGTCATACTCACTCACCCATTGATTGTTGTTTATTTTATATTTTTTCTATCTCCTGCTGTCATCCTCTGATGGGTCCAGTAAAACAAAAATAATCTGCTTTATAAATTAAAGTCAGAACCATTTGGAAGAAAAGCACAATGTAATGTTCTGTATTTTTGTTTGTGAGTTGCACCCTTATATGTAGCCCAATTTGTGGGTGTATCTATTGGGGAGTAGCTAGCACCACACTGCTATGCCCTCCTGTTGTCATTCTCGCACACCCATCGCTTGTCCATTTTGTCTTTTTTCTATCTCCTGCTGTCATCCTCTCCTGCCACCTCTATTCAGTTCCCTGGCATCCCACAGTTATAGCTCATCCCCTCTTCCCACTGCTGCCATCTTGTTCTCCTCTCACTTTCCGATCTTATGTTCTCTTGGCGACAAGCTTCTCAAAATTGAAGAGTCCCGGAAGCGTGCACCCATCATCCTCTGAGAGCCCCCCTTCCCCAAAGGGACAAAGTAGACTTGAATGAAGTATTGTGTGTACACCTGTCATATTTCCAGGGGCTGCTGTGCAATGATGCCAGCAAGGTGGTTAATACCAGGAAGGTGGGGCTGGCTGGTAAAACGTCCCTCTTACATGCCAGGGAGAGTGGTGCAAAAGCCAGGCATGTGATGGGCCCTCCAAAGAATGTATTGTTTCCTCCAATCACTACGGGCCTCTCTCTGCATCATTAGTGATGGTGCTTTTCACAAGCATGCACCTGTTGGCCAAGATAAGAACTTTCACTCAGAACTAATATTCCTTCAGAGCGAAGTGGTCAAACACCGGGGGGGGGGGGGGGGGG
>BLSH010060494.1:322475-349290 GCA_018402905.1 Glandirana rugosa
TTGTGTGAGTTTTGTCACCTCTACTAGCACCTGAAGTTCTCTTTGGAGGGACGTGAGGGGGGTGAGTGGTAATACTTGTCGTGACACTGACGTCTTCTGAGGTCAAATTTAGAAGCTGAGCTGAACCAGACAGTTACTGAAGTGCAAAGGATGGATTCGATGATGGTGGAGTAGAACTGTTTCAGCAGCTCCTGTGGCAGGTTAAGCTTCCACAGCTGGCGAAGGAAGTACAACCTCTGTTGGGCCTTTTTCACAATGGAGTCAATGTGAATGTCCCACTTCAGGTCCTGAGAGATAGTGGTGCCCAGGAACCTTAATGACTCCACTGCAGTCACAGTGCTGTTCATAATGGTGAGTGGGGGGAGTGCAGGGAGGTTTCTCTTGAAGTCCACGATCATCTCCACTGTTTTGAGTGTGTTAAGCTCCAGGTTGTTAAGAGTGCACCAGACAGCCAGCTCTTTAACCTCCTGTCTGTAAGCAGACTCGTCACCGTCCTGAATGAGGCCGATGAGTGTGGTGTCGTCTGCAAACTTCAGGAGCTTGACAGAGGGGTCCTTAGATGTACAATCGTTGGTGTACAGGGAGAAGAGCAGTGGGGAGAGAACACAGCCCTGAGGAGCTCCGGTGCTGATTGTACGAGTGCTGGATGTGTATTTTCCCAGCCTCACTAGCTGCTGCCTGTCTGTCAGGAAGCTGTTGATCCACTGACAGACGGAGGTGGGCACAGAGAGTTGAGTTCGTTTGGGCAGGATGAGGTTTGGGATGATCGTGTTAAAGGCCGAGCTGAAGTCCACAAACAGGATCCTCACATAAGTCCCCGGTCTGTCTAGGTGTTGCAGAACATAATGCAGTCCAATGTTTACTGCATCGTCCACAGACCTGTTTGCTCTGTAGGCAAACTGAAGAGGATCCAGCAAGGGTCCAGTGATGCCCTTCAGGTGGGCCATCAACAGTTTTTCAAATGACTTCATGACTACGGATGTTAAAGCCACAGGCCTGTAGTCATTTAGTCCTGTAATTTTGGATTTCTTTGGGATGGGGATGATGGTGGAGCGTTTGAAGCATGAATGGACTTCGCACAGCTCCAGCGATCTGTTGAAGATCTTTGTGAAGATGGGGGCCAGCTGGTCAGCACAGGATTTCAGACAGGCTGGTGTAACACAATCTGGGCCTGGTGCTTTTTTCCTTTTCTGCTTCCGGAAGACCTGGTGCACCGAATCCTCGCTGATCTGAATTGCAGGTCTGGGGGAGAGGGGGGATGCAGGAGGTGTGAATGATGAGAGCGCTTGATTGTGTTCAGGGCGGGTTGCAGGAGTTGTTAATGGTGTGAACGGTTGTTTGGAAAGGTGTACAGGATGGGTTGCAGGAGTTGTGAATGGTTGTGTGGGGAAGCGTTCAGGGCAGGTGATGGGTGTTATTTCAAACCTGCAGTAAAACTCGTTCAGATCGTCTGCCAGTCGTTGATTCTCCACAATGCTGGGGGGTGGTGTCTTGTAATTGGTGATCTTCTTTAGACTTTTGCACACTGATGTGGAGTCGTTCGAAGTAAACTGAGTCCTTGCACCCTTGTTTGGACACATTTCAGTGTTTTTTACTTGATTACATTATTGAATAAGATGAATTATTATTATATTATAATTTTTTTATAATTATTTATAGTTATTTATTATATTATAATTTATGTTTTTTTGTGTTTCAAACTTTATCATACCCGGGATGTCTACTAGACTCTTGTTTGGATTTAAGTAAGTTATTCCTAAGAATTACAGGCCTTCAATATAAAACAACAAATTTCCATGAAAAACAATGTACCACTTTGACATGCAAATATACTGACATAATCAGACCGCCAGGGAGGTTAATTAGTATTTTAGTGGAGGAGAGCCCAGTTTTTCTGAATTATTCTGGTTAAATGTTTTTAATACCCTGAAAATGTTTTGGGGTGAAAACTGACATTCAAGTGATTGTAAAGTTTTTTTTTTTTTTAAATAACAAACATGTTATACTTACTTCCTCTGTGCAAGTGTTTTGTACAGAGTGGCCCCGATCCTCCTCTTCTGGGGTCCCTCTGTGGCGCTCCTGGCTCCTCCCTGCATGCTGCTATGTCCATTGACACAGACCCACCCTTCGGCTCCCGTGTCATTGCATTTGATTCACAGCAGTAAGAGCCAATGGCTGCGCTGCTATCAATCTATCCAATTAGGACCCGAGACACCGGCTAGAGCAGGTGTGCTTGTACCCGGCGGTGGAAAGACCAGGTTCAGGTAAGTAAAACGGGGGCTCTGGGGGGTGCTACACTAAAGGAGGTTTTTCACCTTTCAGGTTTTATTTTCAGTTGAAATTGTAGCTTGTAGAAATATTAATAAATGCAGATGTAACTTATATAACACTAGGATACAAACATCATCTATGTATTCATTGACACACATATTAGTATGATAATTAGGATATCTATTTGCACAATCTGTTGTATACCAGGCACGCACCCATTATATTTCCTAGAATCATATTAAAGCTGAACTCCAGCCAAAAACTATTTTGAAGTATGACGTGTGTCTCATGTGTCTAGGCTGCAGCATTACAGAACAACTCTGACTTCCTGATCCCCAGGCAGAGCGGTCAGCATCGAACATATTGTGCTGAGAGTTACAGCTCCATCTGTAGCATTCACACCACATTGGGTTGCATGGTAGCACCTCCATTCAGTAAATGTTTTGCATTATTTTTACTGAATGCAAAGCGCTCTGTAAATGGAGGAGGGGCAGCTGAATAACACAATCTATCCTCCTCCAATCACATTGGGGGCAGTGAAATTTGTTTGTATTGTTGATATCTTGGTTAGGCAACACACTGACCCTTAGCCGCTATTGTGCAATGTGCTGGGTGTCTAGTGTGTGTTCCTGTACCTTTAAGGAGGGTTGGGCTCCTGCCTTCCATCTATCCATTAAAATGCATGTGCTTCCATTGGGGAGCCTCTTAGGCCTCATACACACGGGCGTTTTGTAATGCCACGTTTTTGGGCGTTTTTTGCTGCTCTCCATGTTATTCAATGGCCCTCTAAAACATTGACGTTTCTGAGCAGTAGAGGGCGTTGGCGTTAGTGAGCTGTAGCTAGAACGCGGGACCAGTGTGTTCTGAAGCTGCAGTGTCATGGCGTTTTTGACGCAGAGACGGCAAAACGCTCAATAACGTTGCTTAACATTGTATACACAGCGTTAAGCCTCGTCAGGCGTTCTATTCAAAATCAATGGTTCCCTATGGGAGCCCATTGATTTGAATAGAAGCCGCACCAGAAGTTGGATCACGGTGATCCGACTTGCATGTTGTGTCTTAAAGGGGAACCCCGCAAAACATTTGAGTGGGGTTCTCCCCCCCCCCCCCCCAAGAGCATACCAGGCTCTTCGATCTGGCAAGGATTTTAAGAGGAGCCCCCACGCCGAAAAAAACGGCGTAGGGTTCCCCCCAAAATCCATACCAGACCCTTATCCGAGCACGCATCTGGCAGGCCAGGAAAGGGGGTGGGGACAAGCAAGCGCCCCCCCCCCTCCTGGTCCGTACCAGGCCGCATGCCCTCAACATGGGGAGTATGGGTGCTTTGGGGCAGGGGGAGCTCTGCGCCCCCACCCCAAAGCACCTTGCCCCCATGTTGATGGGGCCCCCACCCTATGTAAACGAGTATGGGGTACATCGTACCCCTACCCATTTACCTGGGGGAAAAAAGTGTACAAAAAAAAACACTACACAGCTTTTTAAAATATTTTATTAAATCCGCTACAGCATCTTCTCCCCTCTCTTCTTTCTTCGGCTCTTTTGTGGGGTCTTCTGCGGGTCTTCTGCGGGGTCTTCTGCTCTTTTGCTGCTGTCTCCCCGGCTAGCTTCTCCTGCCGCTGCTTCTTCTTCTTCTCCTTCTTCTTCGACTGGAGATGTTGACTCTCTTCCACTCGAATGCCGGGTCCGTGCTGCGCAGTTGCCTTATATTGGCATGGGGCGGGGCCACACAATGACGTCATCATGAGCCCCACCCTCATGATGTCACATCTTGGGGCAGGGCATCACATCACAGCCCCGCCCCAGGATGTGACATCATGAGGGTGGGGCTCATGATGACGTCATCATGTGGCCCTGCCTCATGCCAATATAAGGCAACCGTGCAGCACGGACCTGGCATTCGAGTGGAAGAGAGCGACGAGTCAACATCTCCAGAAGAAGGAGAAGAAGAAGAAGCAGCGGCAGGAGAAGCTAGCCGAGGAGACAGCAGCAAAAGAGCAGAAGACCCCGCAGAAGACCCCTCAGAAGACAGAAGACCCCGCAAAAGAGCAGAAGAAAGAAGAGAGGGGAGAAGGTGCCGATGCATAAAATATTTTAAAAAGCTGTGCAGTGTTTTTTTTTGTACACTTTTTCCCCCAGGTAAATGGGTAGGGGTACGATGTACCCCATACTCATTTACATAGGGTGGGGGGCCCGGCATCTGGGGCCCCCTTATTAAAGGGGGCTTCCAGATTCCGATAAGCCCCCGCCCGCAGACCCCGACAACCAACGGCCAGGGTTGTTGGGAAGAGGCTCTTGTCCCCATCAACATGGGGACAAGGTGCTTTGGGGTGGGGGGCGCAGAGCTCCCCCTGCCCCAAAGCACCCATACTCCCCATGTTGAGGGCATGCGCCTGGTACAGTCCAGGGGGGGGGGCGCTTGCTCGTCCCCACCCCCTTTCCTAGCCTGCCAGGCTGCGTGCTCGGATAGGGGTCTGGTATGGATTTTGGGGGGGACCCTACGCCGTTTTTTTCGGCGTGGGGGCTCCTCTTAAAATCCATGCTAGATCGAAGAGCCTGGTATGCTCTTGGGGGGGAACCCCACGCAATTTTTTGCGGGGGTTCCCCTTTAAGACACCTAGCACACAAGTCGCGTCGCAAGTCGGATCACCGTGATCCGACTTCTGGTGCGGCTTCTTTTCAAATCAATGGGCTCCCATAGGGAACCATTGATTTTGAATGGAGGCAGAAAATGCCGCTGAAAGCTAGCATGAAAAAACGTGCATTGATGTCAATGTAAAACACAGAGAAAAACTGCAATTTTTTCCCTGACGTCAGGCCCGGCGTTTTGCTTATTTTTTTGCAAACGCCCATGTGTATGAGGCCTTATATGTCAGAGGTAGTTTCTGCAGTATACAGGGTGCCTTGACGGGGCCTGCAGTTTACGCATGCGTTTGCAAATGTGTGTAACCAAACCCCCGTTTTAACGCATACTGTTAGACAGGTTAATTCGATTGGTAACAGGCTGGTCGGTAAGCTGAGCTTGGAAATTCTTTGTTTTTGTTTGATGAGCTCCTTGCAATTACTGAAAAGAATGAGTGACCCAATTTGATCTGAATGCTCTAGCTAAAACTGTAACTGTCTTCTAATGGATCATTTCAGTGGGTCTGTACTATGTCTTCGGAGTTTTTAGAACAGGGATATGGCTTCTACCTGCTATTGTTTAAGTTTCACACACAGTTTTCAGATGATTTTAGAACAGGGGTATGGCTTCTCCCGGCTATTGTTTAAGTTTCACACACAGTTTGCAGATGATTTTAGAACAGGGATATGGCTTCTCCCGGCTATTGTTTACGTTTCACACACAGTTTTCAGATGATTGTAGAACAGTGATATGGGTTCTCCCGGCTAATTTATACTTTTTTCACACAGTTTGAAGATGATTTTAGAACAGTGATATGGCTTCTCCCGCTAATTAATACTTTTCACACACGGTTTGAAGATGGTCCACATCCACCTCCATTTTTGATTTTTTTATGTGATTTCTGTTTAAAAATGCTTTTAAGTTATTTCCCTGTCCCCATTTCTTTGTAGGGCACTTGTCCGACCCTTACTCCCATTTTCCTTCCTTTTGCAGACCTCTAAGACTTTCCAGGACTTTTCTACAGCCATTTTAGTGCCTAAAAGTTCGGGTCCCCATTGATTTCAATGGGGTTCGGGGTCCGGGTCAAAGTTCGGGTTCTGTCCGGACCCGAACCCGGACTTTGTCCCGAACCTGAACTTCTAGAGGTTCGATCAACTCTAGTGGAGATCTAACTGAACAACATGAAAGATATCATAGATCACCAGGGTTCCACACCCCTTTTTTGTAAAAAATGAACTAGACATGGGTAACTAAATAGTAAGGAAAACTCCGAAAAATATATAATAAAACAAATGTTGCTGTAAAAATATAAACTTACCCTACCTTAAAAAAAATATATTTTTAAAATAACTTTTACACTTTTATTTTTTATTATTTTTTGCCATTTTTTAGCTCTCTAAAGAGACCCATGATCTCTCGCTTTTGCGACAGAGAAATGGACTGAGGACATAGATTCCCCAGTCCCTTTCTCTTCAACCTCAGCTGCACTGGACAGTGAGTCAAAAGTAAAAAAACTTTGATGTAGTAATTGGGCAACCCTGGGTGGATGGTAAAAACGACTACATGCATGTAAGGATCTAGTCCACTGTGATGGAGTAGCAGAAACATATAGCAGAAGCCATTCAGGCAATTATTATCTGTCAGTGTATGGGACTGATCACATCAAGGCACAATTGAACAAGGACAGCATCTTCCCAAACCTCTTAAGGAAAACTGGAGCAGGACAAAAAGAAACAAGAAGAACAATCTTTCTTATTTTTTCTTTTTTCTTGCTTATGATTGGGAATTCTTTGCAAAGTGAAGCTTTACCTCATTTACTAAGCTCGGGAGCAACTGCACTTTCAAAATGCGTAGGGATAGAGTAACTAAAGGCAACTAGACTGTACACTTAGTAAGAGCAGTTACACTCTGCATGTGCAGTTGCTCCAGATCTCAGTAAATGAGGGAGAGCTCTGCTGATTTCCCATTATTCTGCCATGTTCAAGCAAAAACGCTGTTTTTATTTTCCTCCTACATGTGACTGGGTGTTCTTTGCAAAGTGAAGCTTTGCCTCATTAACTAAGCTCTGGACCAACTGCATTTTGCAAAGTGCAAATGCACTTGCATACTACAAAGTCTGTTTGCCTTTAGTAAATCCACCCCAGTATCCAATATGTGACAACACCCAAATAGAAGAACTTGGCTAACAGGAAGGATTTGAATTCTAGTATCAGGCAGAGATCAAATATGTTTACCAACTATACTCTTAAGATATGCTAAAGTCTTTCCAAGCATTACAGATTTAATACCAGATACCAAACCGTAGATATTACCAATATATATATATTTATGGCACGCCTTGACCATACAAGCTAAATCCAGATCATTATCCCTACTATCCCTGCTACTGTAATAGAAAAACTCACACATGATGATATTAAAAAAGGCTTATATCTTACTTGTTATTCAAGGTTTAAACAGGACAGGTCTTGTGGAGCTTAAGAATTGTGGATGGGCTGGTGTCCTTATAAAGCTGTACACTGAGTTGGTATGAAAATGTCCATGAATGTGACTGGGCTGCAACACATGTATACCTTGTGGTGAGTGTTGGTTATTGGTTAGTTGTGGATATGACATTATATGCTCTGTAATATTAAATAGAGACCTTACAATACACATCTAATTGTACCATTTGAATCATGTTATGAATGGGCATGTGGTATTTAGAACAGAATGATTTTTCTACAGGGAATATCATTGCTGATAAACTTCACTGTTTTCCTAAGCTTTGTTTTTATATACTCTCATGTCAAAGATTTTAGATTGTGTTTATCATTACTTGGTATGGGCTGAATTATTTAATTATTTATGTTGATTTTTTATTCAATTCTCTTATTCTTATAATGCTGTGGCCTACGCCATCCCTGATTAAAATGAATTTATTTAACTCAGATACAGCATTCTTTTTGTGCTTTTGAGTTACGTAAGAGCCAATCTGGCCCTATCACTGGTCAGGATGTATTTAAGGTAATAACAGCAATTACTGATCTGACACATTGTAGAGACGTATTGTACACCAGTAGAAGCACATGCCATTTTCTAGACACAACGCTGCTACTCTGCATGAAATGACAAGTGCTCCAACCCTCTACAGTCTATAGGATGCATACTGACCTCCTGATGAATGTGTTGACTTCTCACTGCCAAGGCAGCAAACAATGACATGCTAAAGCAGAGAAGGACTTACAAGACCCATCATGCCTTGTGGAAATATTCACATTGCAGGTAGGAAGGGACAGGCTGTGTGACTCATGGTTGACCATCAATGGGGAGGGGGAGAATCAGGCAGGTGGCAACTGTAAACTGTACAGGATCCAAAAAGAAGTAATTGGGCTGTATATATCCAAACATTGTCTGCAGTTCCCTCCAGCCCCCTCTCATACTCATCAGATAACATATTATCATCGTCATGAACCCTTCTGTTCACAAACAAGCAGGCTTTGCTAGTGTTATATATATAAAAGTATATGTTCTTTTAGTTCTGCAGGAAACTATTCATTTCAGAAAGTATATAATTAACAGCCAACATATTAAGTTAACGCTGACACAGGTTCTTACACAGCTGGCATATAACATGATTACGACAATTTGCCAGTTTTTTCATTTAGTGTAAGTGAACAAGCCAGCGGCTTGAGGGATTGCCAAGAAATAAATGCCGTGATTGAGAAATCTTTCATTGGAAGATTGACAGAATAAAAGAAAGACAAAAGGAGCTTATGAAACAGATAAGAATGTAATTTCAATCTCAGATGTTATATAAATCTGTTTAATTATGCATCGTGCATGATGAAAAAAACTGTGAATCGCTTTTTGGTGACACAGAGGGAGGTCGTACATTCTGTTAGGCTGAACTGTTTTTTAACATGTAGAACAAGGGGAGGAACCTATAGTCTTCTCCACCTCTTGTTCAACTTGTCACCTCAACACCTTACAGATATATAAGCTGCCAAATGTTATATACAAGCTTACACTGCTCTGAGGAATAGATAAAGAGGACTTTTTTTTATATGATGTCAAACTGCAAAATGAGAGAACTGTGTTCATGGGCCTTTTACCGGGCCGTATTTGCCGAGTTTTTGGGTACAATGATCTTTGTGTTCTTTGGACTTGGATCTGCTCTGAAATGGCCTGCTGCCCTGCCAACGGTGCTCCAGATCTCTCTGGCCTTTGGTTTGGTGATAGCAACCGTTGTCCAAACGATGGGACCTATTAGCGGAGCAAATATAAATCCAGCTGTTACCCTTGCCTTCTTTGTTGGATCTCAAATCTCTATCTGGAGGGCTACATTTTACATCATTGCCCAGATTTTAGGGGGATTGGCTGGGGCTGGTATACTGTGGGGGGTTGTTCCACCAGCTGTCCGAGGAAACCTTGCCATTAATGCTGTAAGTATAAAAAATAAACCTAATGTGATTACTGTACAGATGATCAACATCTTTCTTACCATGTAAAATTTAAAGATTATATATGACCTATCTTTGTAGCATATGTCAAAAAAAATACCAGGTTACTAATCCTATATTGTAAAGGTGTATTATGCACAATAATTTCTAATTTTTACAATAAAAAAAAGATCTGTACACTTTAAAAAAAAACTATAGAAACTAAATTATATATATATATATATATATATATATATATATGTATATATAAACATATCTTGAAGTTGTTCATATTACCATTAACAATATAGAAAATGTGTGCTAGCTTGTACCTATCATGAGATAAATATGGGGGCTGCCAGTGCCGACCTCCTTCTGCAAGTGATAGTTGCCTGTCTCTTCCAAGTCACAGATTTGGAAAACACATGCATCAAGTGAAAGTCAGAGAAAAGTAAAATTTCCTTATCGCTGCAATAATTTATTTTCCATGACTCAGTGAAGTTTAACCCTTTCGCTGCCAGGTACATTTTTTTTTTTTTTTTTGCATACATTAATAAAATAAAAAATAACATTATTATTGTTAGTGCAACTGTTTATTAATCCCATATTTTCTGATAAATACACCCAAAATAACTTTAGTGTACATAAAGATAATATAATACCCATTTTTAAGTACAATAAGAAAAGATGCAGTCACTAGATATGAAAAAGATGTAGTAAATAGATATGAAGCATGTTAACAATGAATCATTGCCCTAGAATGACTGCTCTCACTTTGGTGTACACAGCCTTAGCTGATCTGTATTGCGCAAATGTCATTTTCATTTTCAGACCAGTGTTTATGTTTGTATGTGAGCATACTGGGGGGGAGTTAAGCATTTTTTAAGGGGGCATAGCATAGTAATAGCATAATGCACGTGACAGGCTCTCTTTAAGAAACATAGACACATAGAAAAGTGACGGCAGAAAAAGACTGAGTAGTCCATCGAGTATGCCCTTTTTTATTCATTTTTTTTTTTTCACATTAACCTCGTTGTCTGACTATAGATTTGTGTTTATCCCAAGCATGTTTGAAGCCATTTACTGTTGACTGTCTCACAACCTCTGTTGGTAGTTTATTCCAATCATCAACCATCCTTTCAGTAAAATAATACTTTCTAAGATTAGTTTTGAGCTTCCCCCCAGTTAGTTTGAGGTCATGTCCCCGTGTTCTTGATTTTGGTTTCATATTGAAAAGACTGCCCTCCTGAACCTTATTCACCCCCTTGATGTATTTAAAGGTTTCAATCATGTCTCCCCTCTCCCTTCTTTCCTCCAGACTGTACATATTAAGTTCCTGAAGTCACTCTTGATATGTTTTATCCCCCAGACCTTTCACCATTTTTGTTACCCGTCTCTGAACTCGTTCTATCTTATCAATATCTTTTTGTAAGTGAGGTCTCCAGAACTGGACACAGTATTCTAAGTGAGGTCTCACTAAAGATCTATATAGAGGAATCAGGACCTCCTTCCTCCTGCTGGTGATCCCTCTACTGATACATAAGTGGTCTCCTGCACTCACTGAAGCTAACTGAGCACATATCATGCTTCTTTCCCGGCCACTGAATTTAGGGAATGAAAACATTGAACCTAGAAGTGATCAGAGCAGATTGTTTCCAATGTCATTCTTCAGAGGGATGTTTGCTGATGTCCCATATAGTGGAGGGGTCAGGAGTGGGGGCAGCAACTAACATGGGCTGTAGAAAAGATCAAGTGGCTTCACAACTGCCAGTGTCACTCCAACTAAAAAGCAGACATTCTGCAGAGAAAATTTAAACTAAATCCCAGCAGTGGTAGTAGCCAAGAGAATGATTACAGGTCGGTGCTTTCTCAAACATATGCCTTGCATCAGCAGCAGTGAAAGGGTCAAACATTGGCATGACGGCCAGGCAACTACCTTTTTCAGAAGGTAACCTCTGTTTTTTTCCCTGTGATAGGTGAGCTTTAATACATGATAACCAATGCTTATTGGATCCAAATATTGAGACTGGCAGCAGATTTGAATGGTACACAATCTAATCTTATTGAATTATACTATATTATTTAGCCAGTGTTTCAAAGTTTAAAGTAATTTATTAAATCATATAATAATGAAGACAGTGTTAGAAATCACAATGTTATATAAAAAATCACTGGAGGGATCACCAGCAAGAGGAAGGAGGTTCTGATTCTTCTATATAGATCTTTATATCACTAGAGGGATCACCAACAGAAGGAAAGAGGTCCTGGTTCCCTTATATAGATTTTTAGTTATCACAAGACGGATCACCAATAGGATGAAGGAGCTCCTGATTGCCCTATATAGATCATTAGCTATCACTAGAGGGGTCACCAGATGCGGGAAGGAAGTTCTGATTCCTCTATATAGATCTTTAGTTATCACTAGAGGGATCTCCAACAGGAGGAAGGAGGTCCTGATTCCCTTATATAGATCTTTCGTTATCGCAAAAGGGATCACCAGCAGAAGGAAGGAGGTCCTAACTCCCCTATGTAGATTTTTAGTTATCACTAGTGTAATCACCAGCAGAAGCAGGTCCTGATTCTTCTATGTAGATCTTTAGTTATCACTAGAGGGATCGCCAAAAAAAGGAAGGAGTTCCTGATTTCCCTTTATAAATCCTTAGTTATCACAAGAGGGATCACTAATAGGAGGAATGAGGTCTTTATTCTATATAGATCTTTAGTGACCACTAGATGGGTCACCAGCAGGAGGAAGAAGGTTCTGATTTATCTATATAGACATTAAGGTATCAATAAAGGGCTCACCAGCAGAAAGAAGGAGGTCCTGATAATAGTATATAGATATTTAATTATCGCAAGAGAGATCACCAACAGACGGAAGGAGGTCCTGATTCCCCTAAACAGATCTTTAGTTAGATTCGTCTATATAGATCTTACGTTATCACTAGTGGGGTCACCAGCAGCAGGAAATAGGTTTTGATACGTCTATATAGATCTTACGTTATCACTAGTGGGGTCACCAGCAGGAGGAAGAAGGTTCTGATTTATCTATATAGGCATTAAGGTATCAATAAAGGGCTCACCAGCAGAAAGAAGGAGGTCCTGATAACAGTATATAGATATTTAATTATCGCAAGAGAGATCACCAACAGACAGAAGGAGGTCCTGATTCCCCTAAACAGATCTTTAGTTAGACTTGTCTATATAGATCTTACGTTATCACTAGTGGGGTCACCAGCAGGAGGAAATAGGTTTTGATTCGTCTATATAGATCTTACGTTATCACTAGTGGGGTCACCAGGAGGTGGAAATAGGTTTTGATTCGTCTATATAGATCTTACGTTATCACTAGTGGGGTCACCAGCAGGAGGAGGAAAGTCCTGATTTCCATATATAGATCTTTAATTAGACCTCATTCAGAATATTCTGTCCAGTTCTGGAAACTCACTTATAAAAAGATATTGATAAGATAGAACAAGTCTGAAAAGGGGAAAACAAAATGTTTCTCTTCTGCTAAAACATATAAGGAGAGGTTTCTGAAACTGAATACAGTATGTACAGTCTTGAGGAGAGAAAGGAAGTGGTTAGTTCAAAACTAACCGTAGAAAGTATTTTACTGAATGAAAATGTGATGTTTGGAACAAACTTCCAGCAGAGGTATTGAGTCAGGCAGCAGTAAATGAGTTTAAACATGCTTTGGACAGATGGTAGATCTATACTTAAGAGGTTAAAAAAAAGCAACAAAAAAGCAAAAATATCAAAGTGGGAGCAGACTCAATGGACCACTTGATCGTTTTCTGCCGTAATTTTCTATGTTTCTAATTGTTACTGATAAATAATTCTTCTACCTCTACTTCGGACTAAAAAAAGCATGGTAAGGCTCTCACTCCAGTTTTCCAGGTGTCAAAAGGCATATGCTATAGCTCAATGCTTTCAATGATGTTTGCTCAGTTTCTAGATTGGAAAAAAACATAATTATGATGGTTGTTTGTCCATACAGAGGACAGCATAAAAAAAAAAAATTATAGCAATTGAATGTAAGATTGTAATATGACTAAATGCATAAACCTATTAATAAGATTCCTCAACCTAGCCCTGAGAAACTTGCGCTCCTTCACCGTCACAGTACGATCAGAACGCGCATTTTACAATCTAATTAAATGTAATAACAGAGTGTGTACCTTATCCAGTCACTGTTTCATTAAACCTCCACTGGTTTTATGACTTAATTACATCTGACAACATTCCAGTGTAAGTTTTGAGGTTCAGATAGTCATAAACTCTGTAGATGAAGAAGAGGACTTAGTTTGAAGTCACAATGTCCTCTTCTTCAGTGTAAAATGACAGATACACACAGTTCGATTTTGTTACCCGATTAATGGGCAGTTGGATCAAAACAACAGAATCCACAAACATTTCAAATAGCCATAATTTCCCTTCTGATCAATTTAGATTTGATTTGGATCAGATTTGATCAAACAGAATCACCCAGGGTGGAATATTATTGATAGTTTTGAATCAATACTTTGTTCATAAATATGATCGTAGTTTGATTAATCAGATCATGAGATTACATAGTGGAAACAGATGTGGGATAGAAAATTTACAATAGCAGGTTATGATTATGTCTTAGCTGTCAATCAAAACTGACTTCCCCACACGTGACATATCGATCAACTATAGATTGCTTATTCCTATTGGAAGAGATTATTCTGAAAATAAATTTATTGAATTGTGTATAGCCACAATAATGGTCAGTACAGAACATTATAAGTATTTACCAAGAGGTGCAGCATCATAAAAATCTTCAACTATTTTTTTCTGAGCGTTTAGATATTTGAATATCATACCTGTCATTCCTTAAGAAATCTGATATGCTGTTTATATAACATTTTATCAAACAATGCATCATAATAAAACTGTAACTAAATATCTTTTTAAAATAGTTTTTACCAAACTTTATGGGCACACATAGATGGACGTTCTTGTCAAACTCTGTTTGAACATTGTTCAAATATATGCAATCAAATGCAAAAGGCAGCATTTGACAAGAAAAGACTGTGCTTGATTTATTTTGCTTACAATCCAAATGCACCTCAATAGGACCTGCTGCTTCCTTACACTGGCTATACACTAAACATTATGCTTGTGCAACCTCCTTTACATGTATATCAACTTTGTAGCACAGGGGCCTGCCTGATTTGATACTATTGGAATGGAACATTTAGGGTTCTCCATAATGTACATGTTTATGTCATATCTAAGGACGATTGTTGGTCAAATGGAGTTATCTACACTATTTCATTGAAGTCAATAGGAATCTGTTCACCTGCCTGTAGTGGACATCAAACATGGGAAAACAATGCCCAAGTACACAGGTCATACTAGTATTATAATGGGTTCCTCCGGCCGTTGGGATTATCCTTGCAAAGTTTACAACAAAGCATTTCACATTTTTGTGCATCAGATGTAATAGATTCCAGGGAGGGTAGTCAGCACCCTTGCTTCACCAGTTCCCGCCCGGCCAAAAGCAGATTGATGACCGGGAAGTGGCTCTCCCATCCTGACTGGACATCATATGACATCTTGTCAGGAAGCGCCAATCGTGTGGCCACGATGTGGCGTGATCTGTCACCGGCCATGTCCATAGGACACAGCAGATGACAGGTCAGAGTACCAGCTCATTACCAGTACCATGTGACCGCCATGATGAATCACAGCAGGTCACATTACAGTTGTACCCAATGGGTGATTAAAAATGGGTGTACTTGGGCGCTGCTATGTTATGCTATTGAGTGCTATAAGCGGATCGCTCACACCTATACACACTCTCTAAATGTTTATCAATGTGCAAAATTATATTAAAAGTGGTGGTGCACTCCCAAATGCTAATGCGCTAGTATCCATTTAAATCGGTTTGCATAGAAAGTTTCAAACTCAGCATATCATATCAAACCATATATAACATTAACAAAACAAAACAAACAATGCATGAGTCCATAAAGTTTGTTTGGGTCAAAATATTTTAAGTTTTGAATGTAGTGGGTTTTACTTCTGTCTGTGTCTCCATCAAAGATATTTGATCCTACTTCATGCTCCAGTATTCTAACCATTAGTGCAACCAAATAATAGTGAAAAGAAAAAAAATATTGCGCTTGTGTCAACTTCAGATACAGTGCATAAGCTGCAAACACATCAGTGAGATATTTGTTACAAAAGAAAAAAATAGTAAACAAAGTGCTGCACTATAAAAAAATTCATAAGTAAATAGTCCCAAGTGAAAAATTTAAAAACAGTCCCAAAAAACGATGGTGAGAAATTCTTGTTGCCACAGATCACAGGTGAGTCCCATCACACTCCCTTCACTGCAAAGACTGACCACCAACATATGGACAAGATGTACTCTTCTCCATTGAACAATGGCCTCTTACAGTATATTTGAATTATTGTCCCTCTTTTTGGTAATATAACCAATTCAAAATCAATTCAAAACAAGGTGTGCATGCCCACACACCAAAAGAACTAGGGACGATGCTTAAAGATTATTATTAACAGTGGCCGCTCCATAAGGGGCATAGGGGCATCGCCCCCCCATCCATGCTTCCAGCCACATAATCTACATACAGGGTGCTGGGCGCATTGATTCCAATGGGGGAGTGTTTTTTTTTTTAAGCATATGATTAGAGCCAGAGGACTGCACCCTGAGCACACCCACTTGTGTAGCAATAGCGAATGAATATTGACTCACTGATTCTCCTCCTAACCGATCAGGAAGCCCCTATTGGCCAGGGAGTCTTAGGGGTGGCTAGGTGGCAGGTTATTGCCACCGTTTGTCTCCTGCAGTGGGGGGGGGTGGCAGATGATCGCAGTCATTCGTCTCTCGGGGGGTGATGTTAGCACCAGCTGCCACTGATTAGTACTTTGTTAGATTGATTTGTTGTGTGAATGGAGGCCCATCCATAGATGGCGCATGGGACATTTTTAAATTTGGGGATATCAGATACAAAACCCCCACAGATAAGTAGGTGAAGGCTTTGTTTATTCCTAGTGGGGCACGTGATCCCAGCTGAAAGAATCATTTGGCTTCTGTATTTAATAATCTTTTGTCTAGATCTCCTTTTCCCTGACCAAGTTTGATCTGCTGGACCACCCAAAAAGACAGAACATCAGCTTTTCCATTATGCTTTTGTAAAACATGTCTTGTGATCAGTCTGCCCTTTTTTAGTTCCACATCATTTATGTGTTCTAGAACCCTAATCCTCAATTGGCGAATTTTCTTACTGACATACGAGAGTGGACAGGGGCATTTTGCTATGTATATTACGCCTTCTGTACTGCAGTTGTAAAAAGATGTAATATCAATTTTTTCTCAGTTTTTAGGATTGATAAAGCTCTTTACTGTAGGCACATATCTGCAGGGTTTACAGTGGCCACATTTAAAACTGCTCTTTGGTTTCTCTGGTAGCCATGTTGAGGGGCCTCGTGATATAGAGCTTCTTTCTTCATAATGTCTGTGCACCAACATATCTTTAAGGCCTATTATTTTCATGCTCCCTGACTCTTCTTTTGGCTTCCTTTTGGGGTTGAACAGCTGTGTTGTTGGTATGTCCTTTGCTTTTTTTTTCTTCCCAGAAGGAAGATAAAAGAAGAGTCAGGGAGCAGGAGAGTAATAGGCACCTACTGCAGACAATCAAATCAGATTTACAACATTGTGAAAGGATACTGGCATTTCTTACAGGATGATAAGGACTTATCAAGAGCCTACCATTAAAACCTTAGATTACTTATAGAAAGGGGAGCAACCTTAAAGGTGTGCTGGCGCACAGCCATTATGAGGAAAGAAGCTCTATATCACGAGGCCCCTCAAGATGACCACCAGGGAAACCAAATGACACATAAATGATGTGGAACTAAGGACAAACCAATTGCAAGACATATGTTACAAAAGCATAATGGTAAAGCTGATGGTCTGTCTTTTTGAGTGGTCCAGCAAATCAAATTGGGTCAGAGAAAAGGAGACAAGAGATGATTAAAAACAGAAGCCAAATGGATCTTTCAGCTGGGATCACGTGCCCCACTAAGAATAAACAAAGGCTGCACCCACTTACCTTTTGTGGGGAGTAGTATCTTATGGCATCCGCAAATTTATAAATGTATTTATAATATTGATTTGGGACTGAGATGTATTTTGCCCAAAATGGTGACTCTTGCAGGAAAATTATATTTTGATGGGAGGAAAAATTATTTTTGAGATGGCATATATAATAAATAAAAATAATTAATAAATAAACAAAACAATAGGAACAAAAGATGTTCCATTAAAGCAGTGGTTCTCAACTCCTGTCCTCAGGACCCACCAACAGGCCAGGTTTGCAGGATAACTGAAATGCATCACAGGTGATATAATTTGCTGCTCAGTGATTGCAGTATTCTAGTCTGCACCTCCCAAGGTAATACTTAAAATCTGGCCTGTTGGTGGGTCCTGAGGACAGGAGTTGAGAACCACTGCATCAAAGAACCACTAAATGAGGCCGGTCCTTTTAGGAGCGGCCATTTTAAGAAATATTTATAAATAGAAGCAGCTTAGAGAAGAGTCGCCATTTGCCATGTGGTGTTTATAGCACTATTCTTTGATCACTTATGATTTATTTGTTGCACCCTGGACGAAGCCCTATTTTTTATCGAAACATGTAGGGTATTTTGGTTTCACAGGACAGGTTTTGGTGCATGATCACTTCAACATGGGGATATATTTTTTTGGGGGGGGGGTTTGATCAAACTGGCTAATCTCCTCGATCAGAGATAGGAGTGATTAGTATACTGCAGTATAGGACAGTTTTTGGGTCCAGTTAGAATAGAAAGATTAGGGTCACTTTTCCAGGAGTGCCTCTGAATAGGGAGGAGGTAACCACACTGAGAGGAATGTTTTGAATATATCCTTCCCTATCAGTGAAGACATACACACCCAACAAATCAAACAAACAAAGTCCTAATAATCTTAGTTGTGTGGGCATGCGCACTTTGTTTTGAATTCAAGATGTACTCTCACCAAATGACCAGGACCCCTAGTTGCAGGGAGGTCTGGCAAGCGTTTAGGGGATTCCCCTTTAAAACTACATTCCGGTATGAGCCTTGGAGTAAGAGCAGATATTGCCTTACTGTGTACATCCAATGGACATCCAGATCTCCCAAACAATGTATATGTAAATAAGAAAGCGATAGATAGTGTAAAACCTTAAAAACACTGATTTATTGAATAAAATTACACTCACATAAGTATATTGTAAATGCCTATATCTCCAAAAGACATCCAGCAGGTGAAACAGGCGTCTGCCGTATTACAGGGTTTTAATGGGGAACCCCCAAAAAACTTGTCAGACCTGCCTGTAACTAGGGGGTCCTGGCTATTTGGTAAGAGTACATCCTGTCCATATGTTGGTGGTCAGCCTTTGTGGTGAAGGGATTATGATGTGACTCACCTGTGACCTGTTACAAGAATCTCATCATTGTTTTTTGGGACTGTTTTTGATTTAATTTTTCACTTGGGACTATTTACTTATGTTTTTTTTTTTATAGCGTAACAGTTTGATAACTATCTACCAAATAATGTATTAGTCACTTTTGGAGAGGTTTTCCCTCTCTTCTTTTCTTAATAACTACAAACAGAATTGAGAAGAGTCTTTCCATTAGGGATATAGGCACACAGACGACAATAAAAGAAGCCTGACGGGTATTATTATTCTAAACCTTCCACATGCTATCAAACAACATTGTTTTGTTGCTCTATTTGGCACAAATGGAGGGATCACAGTGGCACACAGAGGAAGGTTCTCCAATGGGGTGGTTAATTTGTTTTCAATCTGAATTTATTAAAGATTTTCATATCTTTTATGGAAAACCCTAATTTTGCAAACTTAATATCTTAAAATTCTCCCATGTGACCATAAAACCCATTTTTCCTTATATATTTTTGGATACTCTGTTGACAGGCTCAAGTCGCCCCTTTTTTCCCCCTTTTTTATTTTTTTGTTATACTTAATTATGGTTATTATTGCTCAATCACTAATGTACACTAGTAAATTATTCTTAATATTTTTCACAGTAACCTATGTTAATTCCTAAGTAGATTTAGGGCACTAATGGGCACTATCGTACATTTTCATGTTGTTAATTGTGCTTTTTTTTCCCTCTCTTATGTAAATTTCTATACATTTCTATTATAAAATTTTCCAAAAAAAATGTATTAACTACTTGCCGACCAGCCACCGTCATTTTACTGCTGCAGATCGGCTTTTCTGCGCGAACCGCCGTAGCTGTACGGTGGCTCGCACATGCGCAATTGCGAGAGCGTGTCTGTGGGTCGAGTGGACTCGATGTCTGCCGGCGACCCGCAATCGCCTTGTACAGAGGCAGAATGGGGATCTGCCTATGTAAACAAGGTGGATCCCCGTTCTGATAGGGGACATGTCAGAGATCTGCTGTTCTCAGTGATCAGGAATAATGAGATCTGTCATGTCCCTGGCAGCTCATCCCCCCTACAGTTAGAACACACCTAGGGAACACAGTTAACCCCTTGATCGTCCCTCTAGTGTTAATCCTTCCCAGCCAGTGTTATTTTTACATTGATCAGTGCATTTTTATAGCACTGATCAATGTAATAATGTCACTGGTCCCCAAAAAGTGTAATTTGGGGTCAGAATTGTCTGCCGTAATGTCGCACTCCCGCTAAAAAACGCAGATCGCCGCCATTACTAGTAAAAACAATTTTAAAAAATATATTTTTTTTACCAAAAATATGTAGAAAAATTTATATCGGCCTGAACTGATGAATACATTTATTTATTTTTATTTTTGGATATGTATTATAGCAGAAAGTAAAAAAAATTTTTTTTTTTCAAAATTGTCGCCCTTTTTTTGTTTATAGCGCAAAAAATAAAAAACGCAGAGATGATCAAATACCACCAAAAGAAAGCTCTATTTGTGGGGAAAAAAGGATGTCAATTTTGTTTGGGTACAACGTCGCAAGACTGCAAAATTGTCAGTTAAAGCAACAAAGTGCCATATCGCAAAAAATGGCCTGGTCTGGAAGGGGGAAATCCTTCTGGGCTGAAGTGGTTAAAAGAAAGATTTTCATATAAACAGAGTTTATAATCCTTCCCACTCTATCCACTGGAAAAACAATGGCTGGTAGGCTAATTGCATTTCCACTTATTACTTGGTGGCTCTGTTAATGCATTTTAGATTGCAATGACTATAATAGACAAAACTTTTTTTAGTAAATCTAGGCTAGGTTCTCTTCGAATTCCTAGTAAGTAAACTTCACTTTTTTCCAAAGTAAAAGTTCACAAGTAAAACTAGCTACAACAACTCAAATCAATATGACATTGTGGCAGAAGGGACCATTTTATGCTCTGAATATTGTTATCCCATAACATAGATTTTAGAAGTTATTTCCAAACATATTTTTAACTTATTAATGTGATTGCTTTAAATTAGAGTGCATGCTGGGTACTATGTCCTCTGACAAAAACTTTTACTATTTTAGCTCAGTAACAACACAACTCCGGGACTGGGTCTTGTTGTTGAGATGATTCTTACCTTCCAACTGGTTTTGTGTATCTTTTCATCCACTGATGCACGGCGATCGGATAATGTAGGATCTCCGGCTATTTCCATCGGCCTTTCTGTCACTCTGGGACATCTCATCGGAGTAAGTAATTTACTAAATGTCTTCTGACTTGAAACAACTATTGCATTTATTGAATGATTTAGTGCATTAAGTAATGGTATACAGTCACTCAATACAATCAATTAGATTTCAATGTTAACCCAAATTTATATAATTACTTAAGAACTGCCCGACGTACATATACTGCAGCAGGGTGGCCCTTAAGCGCAAAATCACATACCTGTATGTGATTCCTCGGATCAGCTCTGGGGCGCACGTGATGGGACACAGTGGGAGCCAATCAGTGGGTCCGGCCACCAGGACCTGCTGATCATTCATAGGAGAGGCAGAACGGCGGTCTGCCTATGTAAACAAGGCAGACCGCCGTTCTGTCACGGAGGAAGAGAGATATCTTGTGTTCCTGCTAATCAGGAACATAGATGTCTTTCTTCCTTCAGTTAACTCATTCCCCACACAGTTGGAAATCACTCCCTAGGAGTACATTTAACCCTTTGATCTCCCCTGATGTTAACCCCTTACCTGCCCGTGTCAGTGCATTTTTGATCACTGATCACTGCATTGGTGTCACTGGTCCCCAAAAAGTGTCACTTAGTTCCAGATTTGTACGCCGCAATATCGTGGTCCCGCTAAAAATCACTGATCCCTGCCAATACTAGTAAAAATAATAAAAATAAATAAAAGGTCCATAAATCTATCCCATAGCTAGACGCTATATATTTGGAACAAAACCAATCAATGTACAATTTTTGGAATTTTTTATTTTTTTTTACGAAAAATGTGTAGCAGAATACATATTGGCCTAAATGGATGAAGAAATTAGACCTTTTTCTTTTTTTTTAGCGCAGATGTTTTATAGCAGAAAGTAAAAAATATAGGTTTTTTTTTCAAAATTGAGTCTTTTTTTGTTTATAGTGCAAAAAATAAATGTATTTTAGCAAAAAGTAAGAAATATTTTTTTTTTTTGCAAAATTGTCGCTCTTTTTTTGTTTATAGCGGTGATCAGAAATGACGCAGAGGTGATCAAATATTGTGATATTGGGGCGGACATGTCGGACCATTTTGACACTTTTTTGGGACCATTGGCACTTATACAGCGATCAGTGCTATAAAAATGCACTGATTACTGTGTAAATGCCATTGGCAGTGAAGGGGTTAACCTGCAGGGGGAGATCTAGGTGTTAACTGTGTTCCCTAGGCGTGTTCTAACTGTGAGGGGGCTGGGCTGTCAGGGGCATAAGAGATCTAACTGATCCCAGTGACAGGGATCAGTAGATCTTTTATGTCCCCACTGTCAGAATGGGGAACCGCCGTGATTACATTGGCGGTTCCCCGTTCTTTGGCTCTGGCAGTTCATCGCAGCTCACCGGCGGACAGCGGGTCCGCCCGAGCCGCGGGCACACTCCCCGGAGTGCGGCAGGCACGAGCGTGCACCGCCAGCGGCCCCTTGTGGCCACTCCGCAAATCGCCTTTTATTTACGGCGATTTGCGGTACACGTTCACGCTGCCGCAGTAAATATACTGTGCACGGTGTGGAAGTGGTTAAAATAAATTGCTATATAATACCATTAGATAAAGAAAAGTGACACCGAGACCTTAGGAATGCCAAAAATACGTTGACCAACACAAAAAAGGAATCGTGTTCTGAAGGATGATTATGGGCTAATGCACATGTCTAAATCGAAGCACATATAGTCTTGTATGCATCTAAACACAGCACTATGTGAAACAACAAGGCCAAAACTAAAATGTGAGCTGTGTTTAGTGGAGTACAAAATATGAAGCTGCATCCAGGGCCAAACGTTTCTGCAGATTTTACTCATGGATGAGTGTGCATGTAAAAGCGTATACACATACATGCCTAGAGCCATTAGAAGAAAATTATGCATCCGAATGCATCTAAACCAGTGTTTCTCAAACTTTTTGCCTTCAGGGAACCCTTGGCAAAAAGTTTAAGATCTTGGGGAAAAGAAATTCAGATCTACAGCTTACGGAACATTGGATATGATCAGCAAGCTTTAGCTATAACAGCAATAAAGAAACAGTATCAAATAATAGAATAGATATTGTAAAAAACACTTACTTCCTTAATGTGAAACTTGGGCTTGCTTTTTTCAGCACAGATGCTCAATTCTGGGTCGAACTTGAGATATGCAGGTGTCCCCTTTAGAGCCCCCTTCCCAGCAGGTGTCCCCTTTAGAGCCCCCTTCCCAGCAGGTATCCCCTTTAGAGCCCCCATCCCAGCCAGTGTCCCCTTTAGAACCCCCTCTCCAGCAGGTGTCCACTTTAGAGCCCCCTTTCCAGCAGATGTCCCCTTTAGAGCCCCCTTTCAAGCAGGTGTTCCCTTTAGAGCCTCCTTAACAGCAGGCATCCCCTTTAGAGCTCCCTTTCCAGCAGGTGCCTCTTTTAAAGCCCCCTTTCTAGCAGGTGTCCTTTTTAGAACACCCATTCATGCAGGTGTCCCTTTTAGAGCCCCCTTTCCAGCAGGTGTACCTTTTAGAGCCCCCTTTCCAGCAGGTGTCCCTTTTGGAGGCCCCTTTCCAGGGTCTTCTGCTAGCTTTGCTGCTTTTCTGTGGAAGGCAAGGCAAAGCAAGGAAAGAAAAGGCAAAGAAAGGAAAGGAAAGGCAAGGCAAGACAAGGCAAGGCAACTTGGCAAGGAAAGGAAAGGAAAGGAAAGGAAAGGAAAGGAAAGGAAAGGAAAGGAAAGGAAAGGAAAGGAAAAGAAAGGAAAGGAAAGGAAATTACCTGTCTGGCTGTTCCCAGGTTGCCGGCCCAAACCCCCTTAAGGCATGATACCCACAGAAACAGGGGGCTTGTTAGATTTTGCAGCAAAGTTTGTGTAGTGCTAGGACCATGGTTCAGGAGATATGCAGTGTACTAGCTGTGCCAACATCATTTCGGCACATGCGCAGTGAAGAAATGGCCTCCGTGCCATTTCTTCACTGTGATCGTGCCATGACTGGTGGCTCCCGCGCGCATACGTAAGAGTGACGTCATGCGACTCCGGCCAGTCACAGAGCCGAAGATCGCGGCCCCGGAAGGAAGAGGGGCAGAAGATGGACGCGGTCAGCACAGGGGACAGCGCTGGACATTGCAGGCTTTGTTTGCAAGTAAGTGGCGCATAATGGGCTACTATGCGATGCATAGTAGCCCATTATGCATCTACTTTGCATCTACTGGGTTTACTTCCTCTTTAAGGTAATGCATCTAAATGCTAGTACACTGGGTGCATATTTTATGCAGGATCTTCTCCTAGCTCTGCCGCTTTGCTGCTGAAGGAAGGAAAAGAAGGAAAGGAAAGGAAAGGAAAGGAAAGAAGAAGAGAGAAGGGGAGAGGACCTGTCTGGTCATTCACAGGTTGCTGACCCAACAGCCCTCAAGGTATGATGCCCCCAAAAACAGGGGGCTGGGTAGATTTTGCAGAAAAGGTTTTGTAGTACTGGGAAGCTGCACAGTGAAGATGACCAGAGCCACTCGATTAAGATAAGTACTGTGTACCCTATTTGAGAATTGCTTACCATGGGTAAGTGGGAGCCTGAAGTCCACTATATATGTCTTTTACACTACATACTGAGTATGTGTTTATCTTTACACCATTTCATTCAAATAATAATAATAATAATGTTTTAAACATTCCAGATATATTTCACTGGCTGCTCAATGAATCCTGTACGATCCTTTTCTCCAGCTGTCATTGTGAGAAATTTTCGCAATCAGTGGGTAAGAAAATTAGAACGTCCATGTTGAACTACCTTTTGGCTTAACTGTAAGAGTTTCTTCACCACAATTTGTTTTCATTTCTTAGACCCCATTCATACTTCGCGTAGTGTGCATTGCCACTTGTTTTGTTTTTTTGTGTGCATTTTTCGCATGTTATCGCACATCATGCACTCACTTGAACGGGCTGCTCTACACATGGCATATGTGCCAATGAAGCTCCTGCACCTTTGCATGTTTTTTGATTGCGCGTTTCTGTACATTTGACTGCGTGTTTCTGCTACAAAAGCATTTGACGTGCAACAAAATGCAAGGCAAAATGTGCATCTGCTACACACATTTCTGGTGCAATGATTGGCACCCAAATGCATTCTGTGCATATTGTTGCAATTTTAGCATGATCCATAATTCCGACACGATAACATCTGAATGGGGCCTTCGTTCTTTAGAATGAGTAATACTATATTAAGGTCCTCTGGTCATTAAATAAATTATTTTTCTATAAAATAAAGTAACAGAGTCAGTGTTGGTATTATTCATTTATATAGCGCCAAAATATATTTTAATTACAAGTACAAACAGTTGTGCAGCAATAACATATGCAGCAGTAAAAAGATGCAGACTTTTTTATTCATTAATGGAATAAAAGTACAAATACATGGGTAAATACCACCCCCAAGCCACTCCATGTGCCAAGCCTGCAGCCTCCAGGGAGTTTGTGACTGCAAGACTAGTTACACATCACTTTGGCCCAGGTCGGATTGATGGTGGGGACAAGGCTAAAATTTTAAAAGGAAAGAAAAACAAAAAAAAAAATCCAGCCATTCTGCTTGTGAGAAGGGAGGGGGGCTTAAACAGGAACTAACTTCCATTTTGGGAGTTGAGCTCTGCTTTAATAATGCAAACTATTTTGGTAAGAGTGGACAATGGCTACAAATCATCAGGCTTATTGATTGGAGAATAACAACTCCTGTTAAAGTTGTCAACTCTATAAACTCTTAAGGTGCTTTAAAGCGGAGTTCCACCCAAAAGTGGAACTTCCGCTGGTTGGATTCCCCCCCCCCCCACCCTCAGGTGTCACATTTGGCACCTTTCAGGGGGGAGGGGGAAGAGGACAGCTGTCCTTTTCCACACATCCGGGAGCTCTGGACGGCTGCGGCGGCCGCTGACGTCAGCAGCCCGGCTCCCTTCTCCCTGCTCGCTCTGTTACTGGCCAGCTGGCCAATAGCAGAGCGTGGCAGAGCCTCGCGCATGCGCAGTAAGGTGCCCGGTGTGAAGCTGTAATGCTACACATCCGGTTTCCCTTACCCGCGATGGAGGCCGCTGCACCCGTCCCCGATCCAAAGATCGGCGGCGGGTGCAGACATCGCTGGACTCCAGGACAGGTAAGTGTCCTATTATTAAAAGTCAGCAGCTACTGTATGTGTAGCTGCTGACTTTTAAATTTTTTTTTCCCCTTGGACCTCCGCTTTAAAGCCCCATTTTTTTTTTTTATGGCATTGGCTTTTTTATGTTTTCTTTTTGTGAATAACACTAATATTAAAAGACATTGGACTCTCCCTTCTTTGTGCCGCACTCTCAAAAAAGGGTGTTTTAGATTGAATTTGCCAATAGGACAAATATGAATTGCTGCCAACATTTGATTCATTTTTTACAACTTTTATGGAGGGATGAAAAATCTTACTGCTATCCATAATCCCTCTTGTTGTCAAGTCCTAATGGAAAGGTGGTTAAATGTGGCATTCAAACTGCTCTAAAATGACCCAAATGCTCTTAGTTTAAAAACCTTAAATCTACTTTATTAGCTTTTTTTTAAAAAAACACAATTGAGAGCCACAAAAGAGAAATTCTGATGATCAATGTCACCAGGACTGACAGTGACAGAAATCAGTTGCAACACTTGGGTTGGTGTTACCTGATGCGGAAAAACATGGTGTCACCCCCCCCACCAACTATAGTCGCCCCTCAGTATAGACCCCCCTCCCTCAGTACAGACCCCCCCTCCACTAAGTATAGACCCCCCCATCAGTACAGACCCCTCTCCACCAATTGTAGTCCTCCCTCAGTACTGACCCCCCTCCACTAAGTACAGACCCCCCT
>BLSH010060494.1:362396-381762 GCA_018402905.1 Glandirana rugosa
GTGGACCTTCAAGCCCAAGACGACCAGGCAGGCTTGAAGCCCTGTTTCAGGCCCAGGCCCAGGCCTGCCTTGGTTCCGTCCGGACCCGGACCCGGACTTTGTCCCGAAGTTCGGACGGACCAGCAGAACCCGAACTTCCAGGTGTTCGCTCAACTCTATTCGTAACCGATCAAAGAGTGCGCCTGTCCACAGACTCGGTTAATAGGCTCACATTTATAAAAGCCCCTGATGCTGATCCAACTGATTAAATTTGCTAGGGATCTGGGATCCCTTGAAGACTGCCACTGCTCCTATTCCTCCTGTCCATAATCTAGAACTATATGTTGTATTTAGGGCACCACCAACACCCAAGGCCCAATTTTTTGGCACCTGATTTACAGGGGCATGCCATAACAATTTTTAAACTAACTGACAACTTCAGGCTCAGTCCCTCCGTCCAACAAGACTAATTGCAAGGGGTTACAGTGCTCTGGCCCCGCCAACACACAAGGCCCAATTTTTGCCCACCTGTTTGACTGGTGGCTTTCGTCCCAATTTGAAAACTAATTGACAACTTCGGGCCCAGTTCCTCCGTCCAACAAGAGTAACTGCAAGGGGTTACAGTGTTCTGGCACCGCCAACACACAAGGCCCAATTTTTGTTAATCTGCTTGACTGGTGGCTTTCGTCACAATTTTTAAATTAATTGACAACTTTAGGCCCAGTTCCTCCGTCCAACAAGAGTAACTGCAAGGGGTTACAGTGCTCTGGCACCGCCAACACACAAGGCCCAATTTTTGGCCACCTGTTTGACTGGTGGCTTTCGTCACAATTTGAAAACAAATTGACAACTTCAGGCCCCGTTCCTCCGTCCAACAAGAGTAACACAAGGGGTTACAGTGCTCTGGCACCGCCAACACACAAGGCCCAATTTTTGGCCACCTGTTTGACTGGTGGCTTTCATCACAACTTTTAAACTAATTGACAACTTCAGGCCTAGTTCCTCCATCCAACAAGAGTAACTGCAAGGGGTTACAGTGTTCTGGCGCCAACACACAAGGCCCAATTTTTGGCCACCTGTGTGGGGGTTTTCGTCACAATTTGTAAACTAATTGACAACTTCAGGCCCAGTTCCTCCATCCAACAAGAGTAACTGCAAGGGGTTACAGTGCTCTGGCACCGCCAATACACAAGGCCCAATTGTTGGCCCCCTGTTTGACTGTTGGCTCTCGTCACAATTTTTAAACTAATTGACAACTTCAGGCCCACTTCCTCCATCCAACAAGAGTAATTGCAAGGGGTTACAGTGTTCTGGCACCTCCAGCATCCAAGGCCCAATTTTTGGCCAACTGTTTGACTGGGGGATTTTATCACAATTTTTTAAGTAATTTACAACAGCATGGCCCGTGCAAACTTTTTTTAGAAAAATGACGTGCGTCTCCCCCAAAATCCAAACCAGGTCCTTCAGGTCTGGTATGGAATTTAAGGGGAACCCCGCACCAAAATTGAAAAAAAAAAAATGACGTGGGGTCCTCCCCAAAATCCAAACCAGGCCCTTCAGGTCTGGTATGGATTTTAAGGGGAACCCCACACCAAATTTTTTTTAAAAATGGCATGGGTCCCCCCAAAATCCAAACCAGACCCTTATCTGAGCACGCAGCCCTGGCATGGCAGGAGGGGGTGGGGACGAGTGAGCGCCCCCCCTCCAAACCTTACCAGGCCACATGCCCTCAACATGGGGAGGATGCATTGAGGCCCCCCAAAAGCATGTTGATGGGGATAAGGGCCTCATTCCCACAACCCTGGACGGTGGTTGTGAGGGTCTGCGGGCAGGGGGCTTATCAGAATCTGGAAACCCCCTTTAATAAGGGGGCCCCCAAATCCCGACCCCCCCTATGTGAATAGGTTTGGGGTAATTTGTACCCCTACCCATTCACCAAAAAAGGAGTGTAGTGTAAAAAAAAACAATAGACAGTTTTTGACAAGTCCTTTATTTTTTATTATAGCTCTTTCTTCCTCCATCTTCTCCTGGCCCGCTCCTTTTTCTGGTCTTCTTTTTCTTCTTCTTCTTCTTCTTTTAGTCTTCTTGCTTCCTCTCTATGTCTTCAATCTTCAATCTTCATCTTCTTTCTTCTTTCCCCACCGCTGCTCTCTTCGCTGCTGCAGTCCGGCCCCTACGCGTCTTGACGAATGGGCGGTCTGCATGATGACAGTACTTTTATAAGAAGGGGCAGGGCCACCCAGTGACATAACTGAGTGAACCCGCCCCTTCTGATGTCATGTCATGGGTGGCCAAGCCCCCTCTTATGAAAGAACTGTCATCGTGAAGACCGCCCATTCGGGGAGATGCGCAGGGGCCGGCGGCGGGGAAAGAAGATGAAGATGAATATTGAAGACGAAGAGAGGAAGCAAGATGACTAAAAGAAGAAGACCAGAAGAAGGAGCGGACCAGTAGAAGATGGAGGAAGGAAGAAGAAAGAAGAAAACAGCTATAATACAAAATAAAGGACTTGTCAAAAACTGCCTAATGGGTTTTTTTACACTACACTCCTTTTTGGTGAACAGGTAGGGGTACAATGTACCCCAAACCTGTTCACATGGGGGGGTCGGGATCTGGGAGCCCCCCTATTAAAGAGGGCTTCCAGATTCCGATAAGCCCCCTGCCCGCAGACCCCCCCAAGCACCGGCCAGGCTTGTGGGGAAGAGGCTCTTGTCCCCATCAACATGGGGACAAGGTGCTTTGAGGTGGGGGGGCGGAGCCCCCCTCCCCCAAAGCACCCATACTCCCCATGTTGAGGGCATGTAGCCTGGTATGGTTCAGGAGGGGGCACTCACTCGTCCCCCCCCCCATCCTAACCGGCCAGGGCTGCATGCTCGCATAAGGGTCTGGTTTGGTTTTTAGGGGGACCCCCACGTCAACTTTTTTTAAATTTGGCGTGGGGTTCCCCTTAATATCCAAACCAGACCCGAAGAGCCTGGTTTGGACTTGGGGGGGGGGACCCCACGCACTTTTTTCCATCGATTTTTTGTATATTGCCGGGAACCGACAATACATTACAGCTACGATTTTAAATGACAATTTTTTCTATAGAAATGTCATTTTGCTCTGGCTATGTTCTACACCTCACAGAGATGCGCCCTTTTACATACAGATTAAGTACACCCCCCAGGCACAATACTTAAAGGAATTTTTCATTTTTTTTTTTCACTTTAAGCATTATTAAAATCACTGCTCCTGAAAAAACGAATGATTTAAAACGTTTTTTTTTTCATTGATACATGTCCCCTAGGGCAGGACCCGGGCCCCATACACTTTTTAGGGCAATAACATTGCATATAAGCCTTTACAATGAGCACTTTTGATTTTTTATGTTCGCATCCCATAGACTTTAATGGTGTTCGGATGTTCGCCCTGAACATTTTGTCTGTTGGCATGTTCTTTGTGCGAACCGAACCGGGGGGTGTTCGGCTCATCCCTAGTAAAGGGTATAACAGTGGGCAATATGTGCAGGAGAGGAGTGTGAAAAATATGACAGAGGGCAGTATGTACAGGCAAGGAATGTAGAGGGCATGAAAATGGGTAGTATGTGCAGGAGAGGAGTGTGGAGGGTATGACAGTGGGCATAATCTAATCCACTCTTTTCTATTTACAATTACTAGTGGATGCCAAACTGTTTGATTCTTTTTATCAAAATAATCAAAAATGAACAGATAAAGTTGAGAAAATTGCAATGCTAAAGAGTCATCTTAGTGGGCAGTGTGTACAGGAGAGGAGTGTGGGAGGTTTAGCAGTGAGTAGTGTGTGCAGGGGAGGAATGTGGAGGGTATTACAGTGGGCATTATGTACAGGAGAGGAGTGAGGGGGTATGACAATGGGCAATATGCGCAGAAGAGGTGTGTGGAGAGTATGACAGTGAGCAGTGTGTACAGGATAGGAGTGTAGAGGGTATGACAGTAGGTGGTATGTGCAGGAGAAGAGTGTAGAGGATATGACAGTGGGCAGTATGTGCAGGGGAAGAGTGTGGAGAGTATGACAGTGTGCAGTATGAACAGGAGAGGAATGTGGGGGGTTTAGCAGTGAGCAGTATGTGCAGGGGAGGAGTGTGCAGGGAATGACAGTGGGCATTATGTACAGTAGAGGAGTGAGGGGTATGACAATGGGCAATATGTGCAGAAGAGGTGAGTGGAGGCTATGACAGTGGGCAGTATGTGCAGGAGAGGAGCGTGGAGGGTATGACAGTGGGTAGTATATGCCGGATAATAGTGTAGAGTGTATGACAGTGGGTAGTATGTGCAGGAGAGGAGTGTAGCGGCTATAACAGTGGGCAGTATGTGCAGGGGCAGAGTGTGGAGGGTATGACAGTGGGCAGGGTGTGCAGGAGAGGAGTGTGGAGGGTATGACAGTAGCCAGTATGTGCAGAAGAGGAGTGTAGAAGGTATGACAGTGGGTAGTATGTGCAGAAGAGGTGTGTGAAGGGTATGATAGTGGGCAGTCTGTGCAGGAGAGGTGTGTAGAAGGTATGACAGTGGGTAGTATGTGCAGGAGAGGTGTGTGATATGAAAGCGGCAGTATGTGCAGAGGCAAAGTGCCAAAAGAGTTTGATAGGGAGTATGTGCAGGAGAGTACTGCAGAAATATAGCAGAGAGAGGAGTACAGATATTATATACAGGAAAAGAGTTTGGAGCGTAAGACAGTGGGCAGTATGAAAGCACACATTATGTGCAGGAGAGGAGTATTAAAGGGTTTACAGCAGACAGCATGTGCAGGAGAGGAGTTTGGAGGGTAGGAAAGTGACCCTGTATATGGAAGAGGAAGTGGTGATGAGTGATCCAAGCAAAATTTGGTTTACTGGATATTTGCTGAACAAATGAAAAAATCTGGAAACCTTGAACTCTCACCCTTCCAAAATTTATAGAAACTGAATTTTGTATTTTTTTTCTTGCCTTTATGAAGGTTAATTTGCAAGCTTTCAGTAAAGAATAGGTAGCTGGGCACTGCCATGGAGGACATGTACCAATGCAATTTTTTTTTTTAAGGCCTCATACACACGGGTGTATGTTAAAAAATAAGCAAAACATCGGGCCCAACGTCAGGGAAAAAATCAGCCTTTTTTTGGCTTTTGCATCGGCGTTAATGAGTGTTATTGAGCGTCAGCGTTAATAGGCGTTTTTTTTTTTTTAAATCCTCTGGTATTTTTCAACCTAAAAACGTCAAAAACGCCGGCTAACGCCGGTACAGTGTGAGTGGGCGTTAGTGAGCATTTTGCGGCGTCTGCGTCAAAAACGACAAAACGTTACAGCCTCAGAACGCGCTGGCTGTGGGTTCTAGTTTCAGCTCACTAACGCCGACGCACTCTATAGCTCAGAAAACTTCAAAGTTTTTATGGGGACATTGGCTAACATGGAGAGCTGCAAGCCAAAAAACGTTGGCGTCAAAAAACGTCTAAAACATACAGTTTGCCAGAGAGTGGGTCTTTTTAGATGACTTAACGCGGAGTTCCACCCAAAAGTGGAACTTCCGCTTTAAGTCCTCCTCCCCAGCTCCAGATGCTGAAACGGAGCTTTTGGGGAGGAGGGGGGGTGGGGATACCCTATTTTTAGGGGTACTTCCGCCCCGGTCGCCTTAGGCGATCGGAAGTGGAAGGACTCCTTCCCCCTCCCTCCTGAAGTCTTCTGGGACACAGGACAGGTCCTAGAAGACTTCGGGACCAATCACAATGCGCAGCGCCGCTCGCGCATGCGCAGTGTGCGCCCGGCCGTGAAGCCGCGGCCAGGTGCCCACAGTAGCAATGCCGGCGCCGCGGAGGGGAGGGGGAGAGGAGCGAGGCTCCGTGCGGCTCCATCGCTGGACCGGGAGACAGGTAAGTGTCGGTTTATTAATAGTCAGCAGACTTTTAATAAACCTAAGGAAAGGGTGGAACTCCGCTTTAAGGTATAGCATTAAAAATAAACTATTCCCTCCCTGTAAATGACATGCTTGGGGGATGTCTTAGTTCTGCGAAAGGCGCACCTGTAAGGGGAACTGCAACTAAAGTAACATTTAGAAAATAAAAACGGATTTCTTTGTAATGTCTGTGTCACTTGCAGTCATGCCCAGAAAGGAATGTAACAGAGTTTCACACTTTAGTAGCTTCCTAAAAGCAGCAAAAGTTCTTTAATTTTTAATTTAGTTGAAAGATGTTTTTAATATTGTTTTAATTAAAAGAAAATCAGGGAAAGAAATAAAATATAAAGGTTTAACCACTTAACCACTTGCCGACCGCAGTCTGACGGCGACAAGGTGACTCGTTATCGCAAACCGCCATCATAAAAAAAAAATAAATAAAAAAAATCTATACCCTTTAGTCAATTCTTATGTATTAGATGAAACTGAGGAGGACTTTCAATTAGAAGCAGATGAACTTAGTGAGAGTAAGTAAGTAAGTAAATAACCCAGTAGGGGTTATACAAAAGCTCCCTAAAAAAGGCATTTAACAGAGTACAAAACTTGGATCGACATGATCTTTTGTTCAAGTCCAAACATAAAAATAGTCAAAAAGATGATTCTATAAGATTAATTTTACGATACTCCAATGAGCATAGAAAAATTAGGAACATTTTAACCAATGGCTTGAATGAGACCGAAAGTTTTAGGCCTTTTTTGGGGGAATTTGATTCAGGGAAAACAGACATGGATGTTGCTTTCATTCCATGTAGCTAGCCAACCTGGTCCCTGTTACCCTCCGTGTTCTATATCAAACGACAAAGCACTTTTCCACACCTTTGGGTTATCATATATAACTTATTGTTTAATGATTTGTTATTGGATGTAATAAAATTTTCTATTTGAAACTCATGGAGCCAAATGGTCCTACATTGGTCCAGGCCTGTAAGTTTTATGTTATGATTTGTTGTATTACAAATAACGGTTCTCACATTGTACAATATTATTGCTGTTTATTCGATTCCATCATGATCATGTCATTGTCCTTTTGACCCTGCTTGCCTGCTGTCTCCCGGAGGGGGGTTCTGCTCGGTGCGGGGGATTCCCTCATCCCTCCCCAGTTGGAGGGCAATGCCCACGCTGTACCCGGCACAGAAAGGCCCCCACTGTTTTCACTGAGGGGCCTTCCATGTTCTCCTGCCTTGATGTGACTGGCCTTGAGCCGTCACATAGGCAGGAATCATCTGTATCAGCGGTTTTAGTCCCTTAGGGAGCCATATCCTTCTGGATGTTTACATCCCCAGGAGGGGCTCCTTTGGAAGCATCTCTCCGGTCGCACCGGATATGACGCTATTGCGCGTGACGTGCTTAGTCGCACATGCGCAATAACATGCCGGGATGCCGGGAACCGTGTTCAGCGCCATTAGCAGCTGGATCTTGTGGAACACGGCAGCACACCAGACAGCTTGGCTCGACCGCGCTTGATGAGTTGTTCTGCGTCGGTCATGCGAAACGAAGTGTAACTAGGTAACCGAACGTTTCCCCTTTGAATGGGTGGTGGCGCTTCGCTTTGTTATACATAATTTTTAAGGAACCTTTTTGAAATGTACTTTGCAAATATGGATTTCCCTTTGGTGAATCAACTAGTCCATTAAGTATATATTTGGGTTGCCTTTATCGCGTATATTATTATTTTTAATGGGCTACACCATAGAGAGATTGTTTGATAAATGATGGGGTAGACGCTTGGTTACCTCCACTTCTTATCTTTTCTTTTTTTATAGTTTGTTCAATTTTTTGGACCCCAATCATTGGGGATTGGTCCCCAACAGTTCCTGTATGGTGTGCAAAGCACTTATTCTTCCACAGGGTGGTCTTTGGTGCTCCACCGCATTGGAGATACCCCTTGGTTGAATGTTCAGCAGTGTAAGTTTGGGCCCTAGGGTAAGTTATGGCATGTGATTTTTGGATTGAATTGTTTATCAATAATTAATTTTATGTTTACAGAATATGGTATAATATTCCTGATGAATATATATATTTTTAATTCTTTCGAAACCCATTGGATGTCCCCATGGACTGATGCCAGCTACAGTCTCTGATGGTTTCACCATCCCAAGGGGAATACCATTTTCTAACTGGAAAATATTCAACTGGTCTTCGTGATTTTACCAAGTACTGATATGTGATGTATAACAGTGTGAAGGATTCTTTGTGGAAATGTGGACATTATGTGATGTTGTTTTTATAAAACCTCTTGTATAAATAAAATATGGTATTTTAAGAAATTTTCAAGGATCCTAGACTATTCCATAGCCTTAAAAATCCCTTCATAATTTGAGGTATCACTTTTTGTAGTTCAAAATATGGGATGTGGCAATTACACACAGGCCTAGTGGGTAATATCTTTTTCGCCGTCATATGACGGCGGTTGCGATAACTCATATTGTGAGCATGCACGCTCCACCAGAGCGTGTCCGGGGGGGCCAGGGAGCGGGTATGGCAGACTCGATTGCCACCGGCTACCCGCGATGGCTCCCACGCAGTGAGAGAACGGTGGTCCGTGTATGTAAACACGGATCTCCGTTCTCATAGAGGGGGAAGGGCTGTGATCGCAGGCTTCCTGTATATGGAAGCCGTGATCACTCCCCTCCCCCTGCCAGCCCAACCCACACAGTTAACCCTTAGAGCGTCCCCTCCAGGTTAACCCCTTCACTGCCAATGGCATTTACACAGTAATCAGTGCATTTTTATAGCACTGATTGCTGTATAAATGCCAATGCTCCCAAAAAAGTGTCAAAATGGTCCGACATGTGCGCATCAATATCGCACTACCGCTAAGAATCGCAGATCGCTGTCATTACTTTTAATTCTCATTATCCGTAAAAGCTGCAACTTTTGCGCAAACCAATCAATAGATGCAGATTGCAATTTTTTAACCAAAAATATGAGGAGGAATATAAATCCGCCAAAACCGATGAAAAATGATGTTTTTTTATATTTTTTTTGGATTTGTATTTTAGTAAAAAGTAAGAAATATTGATTTTTTTGCAAAATTGTCGCTATTTTTTTATTTATAGCGGCGATCAGAAATGACGCAAAGGGGATCAAATACCACTCTATTTGTAGGAAAAAAGGATGCAAATTTTGTTTGGGTACAACTTCGCACGACCGCGCAATTGTCAGTTAAAGCGACACAGTGCCGAATCACAAAAAGTGCTCTGGTCCTAAAATGTGATAAGCGGTTAACGACCGTGCCTCTTTTTGAGAGTCGGTGTTTACAACTTAAAATCTGTTTTCGCTGCTATAAAATTACTTAGAACCCCCAAACATTATAACACCCTAGAGAATAAAATGGCGGACATGGAAACACTTTATGTCACACTGTATTTGCGCAGCGGTCTTACATGCGTAATTTTTTTGGAAAAAAAATCACTTTTTTGAGTTAAAAAATAAAACAACAGTACAGTTAGCCCATTTTTTTCCATATTGTGAAAGATAATGTTACACTGAGTAAATTGATACCCAACATGTCATGCTTCAAGATTACGCCGGCTCGTGGAGCAAAAGTCACTGGCCTTCTTAAGGTGACTCCAGTATCATTAGCAATTCCAATAAAAATTAGTTTTTAGAGATGTTGCAACTGCAACAGCTTTTTCTTCACCCTTGACCTTTAAGAGGGTGTCATAGAGCTAGCCTCCACCCAATCAAAGGGTTCAAGGCATGTTATGAAGGTGTGCTGGAGTATTTTATTGTGTCCAGCGGACACACCCTTAATGCCAACTATCCTGGGCATATCTCCATATTACAAAGTTTCAGAATCAGGCAACTAACATATTATTTAGTAGTCATATAAATTTATGGTGCTTAGGCTTGTGTCAAAATTCAATCAATCATATGCAAAAGAACTTTATGAGTAATGTAATTTGCTGGATTAAAGCCTCTCAATCATTACTAGTCAATTCGATTTATGTCAAAAAAAGGGAAATATTTCAACATGAAGGACTATCCTTCATACAAAGCAAACAAAAATAAAAAATGCCCAAATAATCTCAAATCAAAATGTATTACAAAAAATAATAATACAAAAAATGTTTTTTTTTTGTACAATTTTTGTTGCATTTTTATATATTGTTTATTTTGTATTAGGATAGTCATTTGGATTGGTAGATCCACCTTTTAGAGCATATCAATTCAATTAATATAATTTAGTAGAATGAAAATGTGATCAGTTAGCTACCTAATATGATATAGGCATTATGCACATTTCTCTTATTGCACCGTTGGACCTTGTAAACTGCATTGGAGTCTAACAATTGGTATCTCCTTATCCATCAACATAACCACTTTTTATAACTGTAACTCCATTACAGTATGAGTTATAGAATGTGGATTAGATATGATGATGACTTCAAATGTATGAAAGTCTGTTTTCATTTGTCAAAATCAAATTCATAGATGTTTATTATTCTCTAAACTGTTTATGACTATTTACTACAGGGCCATTCTATGCTTTCTGTCTAATGTTTCTTATATTGGCCTGAATTTCTTCAAATGTATCACTTTCCCTTTAAAACAGATCCACTTAAAGGCGCTGAACTCGACGCTGAGACAATTTATATGGCAGGGCAAAAGAACGCGCTGTTCTCACACATACTTGATCAAACATAGAAGGGTAGGAGGCATGGGAATGATTGATCTCAGGGATTACCACACGGCGGTTCATGCAGATCACTTGAAACACCGGTTCAGCCACTCAGTTGAACCCCTATGGACCGATATAGAAAAGGCTTTGAATAAAACATCCGACCTGAGTTCCTTACTCTATGCTGATGTATGGAAACCCTTAGATCTTAAAACCATGCCACCCTCAACAAAAGCCTCTTTAATAGCGTGCAGATTAATCACACAACCCACTCATCATTTCCCAAAACCACCCAAGATAGACATCCCACTCTCCACCTTACAGCAAACTATGCAAGACCTAAGTATAAAGGGTTGGGATAAAAAAGGAGTGAAATGGATTAGAGATTTTTATGATCAAGGGAAGCTCCTAACCCCCACCGAGATTAAGGAAAAATTCTCTATTCCCTCATCTATTTCAATCTAAACCGAATATATAGATTCCTAACCATATCCCCTCCTCCAGAATTAACAATTCACCCACAAATCTGGCATTACTACACACTTACACATAAAACATCCAAAGGTACTTCACTAATATATAACTGGTTACAGGATAAATCCGCATTTCAAAAAACATCAACTATGCAGAAATGGGAAGCGTACATAAATTCGCCCTTCTCAGATGCACAATGGTCTATAGCTATTAAATACGCATACAAAACAACGCACTGCATCAACCATTGGGAGTTAGCCTTAAAGATAATGCATAGGTGGTATCTCACCCCCTATAGATTAATAAAGATCTTTGGTTCAGGCTCCCCGGTGTGTTGGCGTCAGTGCGGAGCCACTGGTACCATCACACATTTTTTGGTCTTGTAAGAAAATACGTAGTTATTGGAGAAAGATCTTTCAACTTATCTCAGAGGTTACTGGAGTTCTTGTTGCCATAGACTCAGCCTTGGCACTGCTCAACCTGGGTATTGACCAAATCCCCCTCCTCTTCCGAGGAATAGTTGCTAATATATTACTAGCTGCCAAATTAGTACTCACCAGACACTATACACGTTCCCGCAGCCGCCGTCGTATGACGGCGATTTGCGGGAACGAGCCACTTTGCCGCCGTCAGATGCCGATCGGCAAGTGGTTAAGAATTATCCGAAATAACGAATGCCGTATCTAAACAAATGGAACGCAACAAATTAATAATAATAAATAACAATGATAATAATAACTTTTTAGTATTATTATTTATTATTAATTCCTTACGTTCCATTTGTTTAGATGTGGCATTCGTTATTTCGGATAATTTGTAACTTCGGATAAATTCGTATTCGTTACGTTCACTAACAGCCAAATTTGACAGGAAATTCCGATACCTATAATTGAATAATTAGTTATTATTGGTTAGATATTATTATTTCAAATTTTTGGATTTTTGTTCTTTCGAATTTTGGGATTTTCTTTCTTATTTTCGATTTTCGAATTTTAGGACTTTGCAAATTTACGAAATTACAAATTTTCAAATGTACGAATTTACGAATGTACAAATGTAGGAATTACACAAATGTGCGAATTTACGAATTGTGATCATAACGAATGGCCCGTAAAATGGGAAAAAAAATGAACGAAACGAAAATTAACATTTTTTTTGGCAGTGCACATGTCTACTTTCCGTAAATATCTAGTACAGGCATGAGATTTAAATTTGGCAGTATTTGTTATCAACTTGTGAATTCTGGAAAAGATTAGGGTAATACGGTGTTCAGTACTACTCCCCCTGTCACGATCAGCGGTCAGGCTCGAAGACCAGTTACATAGTTAGTCAGGTTGAAAAAAATGTCCATCTAGTTCAACAAAAAAACAGAAAAATTATATATAATCATACAATTCCATATACTATTCTTCACCCACTGTTGATCCTGAGGAAGGCAAAAAACCCCAGCAAAGCGTGATCCAATTTGCTATAGCGGGGGAAAAAATTAATTCCTGATCCCCCCAGAGGCAATCGGATATTCCCTGGATCAATTTTACCTAATAATGTTAGTACCCAGTTATATTATTTACATTAAGGAAAGAATCAAGGCTTTTTTTAAAGCAATCTACCGTGCTGGCCAAAACCACCTCTGGAGGGAGTCTATTCCACATTTTCACAGCTCTAACTGTGAAGAAACCTTTCCGTATTTGGAGAAGAAATCTTTTTTTCCTGTAGACGTAAAGAGTGCCCCCTTGTCCTTTGTGATGACCTTAAAGTGAATAACTCAACACCAAGTTCACTATATGGACCACTTATAAATTTGTACATGTTGATCATAACCCCCCTTAATCTCTTCTTCTCAAGAGAGAATAAATTCAGTTCCTCTAATCTTTCCTCATAGCTGAGCTCCTCCATGCCTCTTATTAGTTTGGTTGCCCTTCTCTGCACTTTCTCCAGTTCCCTGATATCTTTTTTGAGAACTGGTGCCCAAAACTGAACTGCATGAAATGTGTCAAACGCTTTTGCAAAATCCAAGTATATCATGTCCACAGCCACCCCCTGTCCAATGTTTTACTTACCTCCTCATAAAAAGAAATCAGGTTTGTTTGACAACTTCTGTCTTTCATGAATCCATGCTGTCTGTTGCTTAAAATATTTTTTTCCAATAAGAACTCATCTATGTGGTCTTTTGTTAAACTCTCCAGTATCTTCCCGGCTACAGAAGTTAAACTAACAAGTCTATAGTTACTTGGTAAAGACTTTGATCCCTTTTTAACTATGGGCACCACATTGTCCCTCCGCCAATCCATTGGTACTATTCCAGTCATTAAGGAGTCCCTAAAAATTAGGTACATTGGCTTTGAAATGACAGAGCTCAATTCCTTTAGGATCCGTGGATGGATGCCATCTGGTCCAGGTGCTTTATCTACCTTTATTCTGTTTAAATACTTTTGGACCATTTCACTTTTGAGCCATTGTGGATCATTTGGGGCTGTGACACTACCACCCCCATTATGGACATGAGCTCCCCCATCCTCCTTTGTATACACAGAGCTGAAGAAAGTATTTAATAAGTTTGCCTTCTCTTTGTCCCCAGTCATGCACTCTAGATTATTTTGTAAAGGGCCTACATGCTCAGAGCTGACCTTTTTACTATTAATATATTTGAAGAATTTTTTGGGGTTTGTCCTACTATTTTTTGCAATCTATCGTTTTGAAGTTTTGCGTCCTTAATTTCCTTTTTACATATTCTGTCATATTCTTTGTACCATTTAAACGATGTTAGTCTTCCCTCATTTCTATATTTTTTAAATGCTCTTTTCTTATCATTTATAACTTTTTAAACTTTGGCCATGAGTCACATAGGTTTTATTTTTAGCCTTTTAAACTTATTGTCCATGGGAATATATTTTGCAGTGAGTTCACATACAGTCTTTTTGAAAAATCCCCATTTCTGTTCTGTGTTCATCAATGCCAATATTCCCTCCCAGTCTAAGTCCTGGAGAGCAGCCCTCATCCTTGTAAAATTTGCTCTATTAAAATTAAGTGTTTTTATCTTTCCCGTATGTGTTTGTTGCTTGCAGCTTACATTAAATGAAATCATGATATGGTCACTGTTACCCAGATGTTCTTTTATATGAATATTGGTAATAAGCTCTGCATGGTTTGAGATTACCAGGTCCAGCAAAGCATCATTCCTAGTTGGGACCTCAATAAGCTGGACCATAAAATTGTCCTGTAATAGGTTTATACATTTTTGCTCTTCAACTGTCCCAGCAGTGCCATTACTCCAGTTAATTTCCAGGTAGTTAAAATCCCCCATTATTATCACTGTCCCAGCCTTTGCAGCTCTTTCCATCTGTGCAAGGAGCTAAGTCTCCACCTCTTCTTTAACTCTGGGAGGTCTATAACAAACTCCTATGATAACCTTTGTAGTGTGCACACCCATATGCAGATCTACCCATAATGCTTCAGACTCATCACACTCTCCATAAACTAGGTCCTCATTCACTATCGCTTTGAGATCACCTCTCAAATAGAGACAGACACCGCCACCCTTCCGTTTTACCCTGTCTTTCCGAAAGAGAGCATAGCCAGGAATATTAGTAGCCCAGTCATGTTAAGAATGAAGCCAAGATTCAGCAATACCAATTAAATTATAATTCTCCTCATGCACCCGAGCTTCCAACTCTCCTATTTTGCTTGGCAGACTCCTGGCATTGGTAAACAAACACTTTAATTCACTGTTACATTTTCCACATGTATGTTGCATATTTTTAATTTTAGTACAAACAGTACCATTTCCAATGGTTGATTATAACATGGGAACCTTCATATCATCTTCCATAGCCCTCCCCCCATGTTTCCCCATTCCACCCACCAATAGGGGCTGACCCCTGTCTGACCTGTCTACCCCATTATAATTGAATGCACCCTCCCCCCTCTATCCTAGTTTAAATACTCCGCCAGCCTTCCTATAAACCTCTCCCCCAGCACAACAGACCCCCTTCCATTTAGGTGCAAATCATCCATAGCATATAGGTTGCTCCCCAATGAAAAGTCAGCCCAGTGCTCTAAAAAGCCAAAGCCCACCTCCTTACACCAGGTCTTTAGCCATGCATTCAGGGCTCTAATCTCCCCCTGCTGTTCATGTGGTGCGCATGGCACAGGCAATATTTCAGAGAATATTGTCTTGGAGGTCCTTCCCTTCAACTTGCAACCTAATTCTTTAAATTGGTTCTTAAGGAGCCTCCACCTTCCATATGTTCCAATGTGGACCAAGACAGCTGGGTCATGCCCAGCCCCTCCCAGTAATTTATCAACCCAGTCCACCACATGCCGGACCCTGGCACCAGGGAGACAGCAAAACATTTGGTTAAGGCGATCCTGGCAAAAAATGATTCTATCAGTCCTTCTAATTATAGAATACCCAATTACCACCAACTGTGTAGGCCTACCTGTACTACCCCTACCACCCCTACTAGATGGGCTGTTCTACTGGCTGTTAGGGGGAGCAGTAACATCTAGGGCTGCCACCTCTGAGTTTGCCACCCCCACATCTTCACTCAACTTGGCAAATCTGTTAGGGCGCTCAAACCCAGGGCTGGCCTTCCTTTTCTGTGAGCTCCTACCACTAACTGTATTAACCCATCTACCTACCTTATAACCCTGTCGTACCCCTCCACCCTCCCCATTAAGCCTACTAGCCACCTACTCAGTGAGCAGAAGACCCCTTTCGAGGTTAACAGTTCTGCCCAGTGTTGAAAATGCTCACATCTGTCGCAGCAGTATCCATCCTGGAGCGGTTGCTCCATAGTTGCATACATGCGGCACACTGTGCACTGTACAAAACCTTCAATCTTGCTAGCACACATTTTCCCAGCTACAACAACACTAATAACAGGACATTTCAGATGTTACTTACAGGTTTGAAGACTCCTGTTATAATCTCCTGTTTTAAACTCTGTTTTTTTAACTCACCACTTAGTCAATGTCCACTTTGTCAGAGGTCCGGCAAGCAAAAAGGTAGCAAGCTCAGAAATATGTTCTACAAAGTTTTATAGGACCTGAATCACCTGTGACCAATTAACCACTCCCCTTAATTAGTAGTCTGATACTATAACAGTTGCAGGACTTCTACTGACCAGCGGGCAGGTATACAAGCGGATCACTCTGGTGGATGTTGTGAGCCCAGCTGAGGTGCGGGGTCTAAGTACTAACTGGTGTTCACTAGAACTCCTGATGGTGGAGATGGATTTAGCTGCATGTTAGCACCAGGTTGCGGTCCTCAGGATCATCCCACCAGGAGGTGAGCAAGCTGAGGTCCAGAAGTGGATATAGCAGGTAAGGATCAAACAGAGGCATAGTCAGTAAACAAGCCAAAGGTCAGTAATGAGTAGTTACAGGTTGGGATCAGGCAGAAGCATAGTCAAGGAACAAGCCAAGGGTCTAATGAGTGGTAGGAAAGATAGGGATGGCAGCATGGAAGACAGAGCGAGATATTGTCTGGCAAAAAGGAAGTGCAGAGACGTGGCTTAAATCAGGAAGTTCATGGGAGGAGCAAAGAGTTCAAGTTTCAGCAGAAGTCAAGGCATAAGACAGGGTTGTCCAATGGATCAGAGAGGGTGCTGTCCAGCATTTCAGATAGGTCAGCGAGAAGAGCCATTGCCAGACACAGCAGAGGTCCCTGGTTCAAGTCCAGGCCCTGACACCCCCATTCTTTCTACACAGTTTAGGGTTTGTCAAACCTCACTATCGTACGAGTTATGGCTTTCACATTACAATCATGCCATGGACCTCATTGGCATTTAGTGTTCTCCTAAAAGTAGATAAATGGACACTGACATTCACCAATGGAAGAGAAGCCTTTAGTTCCATAGACATTAGCCTTGGGTTAGATCTTCTGGAGTATTACACATGGTTCTCTTGGTGTGATCATTGTTGGCTGGCCATTTCTTGTAGGAGGTAATATTTATATTAAGTTGTCTCTATTTTTACACAATCTGTTTAACAATGGACTGGTGTAGTCCAAACTCTTAATTTTTCCTTCAAAGGAATCCTTGAGGTTTACATTTTTTTTCCACATATTTGTATTACTATTTTTTTTATTTGGGTCTTCATTATCTATTTTTAGAACTTGCATGAAATCAGATCATATTTTTGTAATTCATTTTAAATACCTTAAAGGGGAACTTCACCCAAAACGAGACGTCCTGCTTTAAGTCCTCCTCCCCCCCTCATTTACCACATTTGGCATATTATTTTTTGGGTGGTAGGAGCGGGTACCTAGTTTCACCTGCAGCTTTCTGGGACATGTCATAGGTCCCAGAAGGCTGCGGGATCATTCACGAAGCGCAGCATGGCTTTTGCATGTGCAGTAGGAAGCCGGCTGTGAAGCCGTAAGCTTCCCACACTAAAGATGCCGGTGCCGGGGACCCGAAGAGTAGTGAAGAACTAGCCCTGGTGAGGATGGAGCTGGTTCTCTGCACAGGTAAGTGTATTATTATTAAAAACAGTATTGGTAGCTTCTTTCATTTACAGTATCTTTTATAAATATAATTTATATGTTTGCTGTGTGCTGAGCAGCAAAAATAAATAAAAAGCTTGCATTATAATCCATACTTTGTGGCAAGCTAATTTGAAAAGGTTAAACTAATTAAATGTGTGCATGTCTAATCTTTATATAAATAGGCAAACCACTATAGCATAAACATCAAATTACAAATTAAAATGGGTGGATGAATGAGTGAAATTCTTCCTGCAGAGCTCTTGGAGCAATCAACAAATAATTGTGTGCTTTAAGATTCACACCCTGTTCTCTGATTATAGATAATGAATGCATAGGTACAGAACTGGAGAATCACAGACCGCAGTTAATTTTATTAAGGGTGTCAAATTACGGTCAGCGGTGTTCAGGCATGTGGTTCTGGAAATTGATGGAAAAGAGAAATAGTAAATGTTTAGATAAAAGTGAGTTAACATAAGATTTTTTTCTCAAAAATACTATGGGCAAAACAAACACATGTTCATTGTCAGATAGACTGTTAATTGATGTGTACAAATACAGGTAGAGATAGATAGATAGATAGATAGATAGATAGATAGATAGATAGATAGATAGATAGATAGATAGATAGATAGATAGATAGATAGATAGATAATCTTAAAGATAGAAAGGATATCTTACTGTTCGTTTTCTTTAGAAAGCAGCTACATCCTTAGCAGAAAAGCCTGTCTACTTTGAGCATTGCTCTTCATGCGGAAGCAGTGGCCTCTTTGCAGAGGTCTCGCACCCCCTTTGGTGAGACCTTTATTTTTGCAGTCAGCAAAGCTCATTATCCCTGTTTATTTGGAGAGTTCTAGCTCTCACTCAGCATATGGTGTATCAGATCTCTGCACTTTGCACATCTTTTGCTTTAATGGACATAGACAGGGCTGTCTTTAACGTGGGGCAAAAGTGGAAGCTGCCCTGGGAACAGCCATTGTTGTGGAGCCCAAAGCAGCTACCCCTTGAGACCACGCTGCCCCCAAACAGTATTCCCGGTGTAGCTGGGCAGCCGACCCCCCCCCCCGACTCATCTGCCTGCACTCTCTGCTAGCTTACTGTGCATGCAGCTTGCTTGCAGTCCACCATATTCCCCCAGAAGTAAGGGCTGGCACTTTGAAATAACCATAACTGGTCTATAGGGAGATATATGTATCCCCTATGTGGCTTATGGAACATATCCATACCTAGTTAGGCCTGCCTGCAATAGGGTCGCTGGTCCTTGCTCACATATTTAAAGAGGTAATACCATTGAAATACAAAGCAGGTGAAGATTGAGAAAGCGAGTTTATATGGGCCAGGATATATGGATTATCCAACAAGCTGTGTATATACATAAAGTAACTACGAGGGATATCAACCCTGTATTAATCTATCCACTCCACCATATGACTCCTAGTTGTGTGTGTTTGTTGCTGACCATTAGGCAAGTGAGATCTGTCTCCAATTGCATCATCTCCCCGTGTGTCTTAACGAAAACAAACAGTGAAACGCGTTGACACACAGGGGCTCACTTGCTTGAGATGGTGTACCAATTCTATGTTCACATTGGTCGGCCATGAGGGCCTATTTTATGTACATATGACATCGATTTTTATATTCGCACATATATGTTGTATGTTTTCTTGTCTAGAGTTTATATTTCTTTATCAATAAAATTTGTATTGTATTAATTATCTGGTCCAATTGCCTTTAAAGTCCAAATCACTAGTTTCTTTTTTTCTTGGTATCATAAATTTACAGATGTGGCAAGGGAGTGATTTTCATCCTCTTCTAAAATATATTTTGGTACAGTGTCGCACAACCACACAATTGTCAGT
>BLSH010060494.1:387314-398458 GCA_018402905.1 Glandirana rugosa
ATATTGAAATTAGACAGGGAGTGTCGTCGTCGTCCTTGGAGAGGATTAGTGTTCTAAAATCATCTCATACTGTTATAGGGAGAGGTTCCTGCTGCTGCTGTGAGGGACAGATTACCTTTATAAAATCATCTCATACTGGTATAGGGAGAGGTTCCTGCTGCTGCTGTGAGGGACAGATTAAAGTTATAAAATCATCTCATACTGGTATAGGGAGAGGTTCCTGCTGCTGCTGTGAGGGACAGATTAAAGTTATAAAATCATCTCATACTGGAGTAGGGAGAGGTTCCTGGTGGTGCTGTGAGGGACAGATTAGCGTTATAAAATCATCTCATACTGGTGTAGGGAGAGGTTCCTGGCGGTGCTGTAAGGGACAGATTAGCGTTCTAAAATCATCTCATACTGGTGTAGGGAGAGGTTCCTGCTGCTGCTGTGAGGCACAGATTATCATTCTAAAATCATCTCATACTGGAGTAGGGAGAGGTTTCTGGTGGTGCTGTGAGGGACAGATTAGTGTTCTAAAATCATCTCATACTGTTATAGGGAGAGGTTCCTGCTGCTGCTTTGAGGCACAGATTACCATTATAAAATCATCTCATACTGGAGTAGGGAGAGGTTCCTGGAGAGGCTGTGAGGGACAGATTATCGTTCTAAAATAATCTCATACTGGTGTAGGGAGAGGTTCCTGGTGCTGCTGTGAGGGACAGATTATCATTCTCAAATCATCTCATACTGGAGTAGGAAGGGTTCCTGACAGTGCTGCGAAGGACAGATTAGCATTCTAAAATCATCGCATACTGGAGTAGGGAGAGGTTCCTGGCGGTGCTGTGAGGGACAGATTATCATTCTAAAATCATCTCATACTGTTGTAGGGAGAGGTTCCTGTTACTGCTGTGAGGGACAGATTATCCTTCTAAAATCATCTCATACTGGAGTAGGGAGAGGTTCCTGGTGGTGCTGTGAGGGACAGATTAGCGTTATAAAATCATCCCATACTGGTGTAGGGAGAGGTTCCTGGCAGTGCTGTGAGGGACAGATTAACGTTCTAAAATCATCTCATACTGGAGTAGGGAGAGGTTCCTGTGGCTGCTGTGAGGGACAGATTAGCGTTCTAAAATCATCTCATACTGGAGTAGGGAGAGCTTCCTGGCAGTGCTGTGAGGGACAGATTAGCGTTCTAAAATCATCTCATTCTGGTGTAGGGAGAGGTTCCTGCTGCTGCTGTGAGGCACAGATTATCATTCTAAAATTATCTCATACTGGAGTAGGGAGAGGTTCCTGGCGGTGCTGTGAGGGACAGGTTAGTTTTCTAAAATCATCTCATACTGTTAAAGGGAGAGGTTCCTGCTGCTGCTGTGAGGGACAGATTACCGTTATAAAATCATCTCATACTGGTATAGGGAGAGGTTCCTGCTGCTGCTATGAGGGACAGATTAAAGTTATAAAATCATCTCATACTGGTATAGGGAGAGGTTCCTGCTGCTGTGAGGGACAGATTAAAGTTATAAAATCATCTCATACTGTAGTAGGGAGAGGTTCCTGGTGGTGCTGTGAGGGACAGATTAGCGTTATAAAATCATCTCATACTGGTGTAGGGAGAGGTTCCTGGCGGTGCTGTGAGGGACAGATTAGCATTCTAAAATCATCTCATACTGTTATAGGGAGAGGTTCCTGCTGCTGCTGTGAGGGACAGATTACCGTTATAAAATCATCTCATACTGGTATAGGGAGAGGTTCCTGCTGCTGCTGTGAGGGAAAGATTAAAGTTATAAAATCATCTCATACTGGTATAGGGAGAGATTCCTGCTGCTGCTGTGAGATACAAATTACCGTTTTAAAATCATCTCATACTGGAATAGGGAGAGGTTCCTGCTGCTGCTGTGAGGGACAGATTAGCATTATAAAATCATCTTATACTGGTGTAGGGAGAGGTTCCTGCTGCTGCTGTGAGGGAAGGATTATCGTTCTAAAATCATATCATACTGGAGTAGGGAGAGGTTCCTGGTGGTGCGGTGAGGGGCAGATTAGCGTTATAAAATCACGTCATACTGGTATAGGCAGAGGTTCCTGCTGCTGGTGTGAGGGACAGATTACCGTTCTAAAATCATCTCATACTGGAGTAGGGAGAGGTTCCTGGCGGTGCTGTGAGGGACCGATTAGCGTTCTACAATCATTTCATACTGGTGAAGGGAGAGGTTCCTGTTGCTTCTGTGAGGGACAGATTATCGTTCTACAATCATCTCATACTGGCGTAGGGAGAGGTTCCTGGCAGTGCTGTGAGGGACCGATTAGCATTCTAAAATCATTTTATACTGGTGTAGGGAGAGGTTCCTGCTGCTGCTGTGAGAGACAGATTATCGTTCTAAAATCATCTCATACTGGAGTAGGGAGAGGTTCCTGGCGGTGCTGTGAGGGACAGATTAGTGTTCTAAAATCATCTCGTACTGTTATAGGGAGAGGTTCCTGCTGCTGCTGTGAGGGACAGATTACCGTTATAAAATCATATCATACTGGTATAGAGAGAGATTCCTGCTGCTGCCGTGAATGACAGATTAGTGTTCTAAAATAATCTCATACTGGTATAGGGAGAGGTTCCTGCTGCTGGTGTGAGGGACAGATTACCGTTATATAATCATCTCAAACTGTGGTGGGGAGAGGTTCCTGGCGGTGCTGTGAGGGACAGATTTGCGTTCTAAAATCATCTCATACTGGTGTAGGGAGAGGTTCCTGGTGCTGCTGTGAGGGACAGATTATCGTTCTAAAAATCATCTCATACTGGAGTAGGGAGAGGTTCCTGGCGGTGCTGTGATGGACATATTAGCGTTCTAAAATCATCTCATACTGGTATCGGGAGAGGTTCTTGATGCTGCTGTGAGGGACAGATTAGCATTCTAAAATCATCTCATACTGGTTTAGGGAGAGGTTCCTGCTGCTGGTGTGAGGGACAGATTACCGTTATAAAATCATGTCATACTGGGGTGGGGAGAGGTTCCTGGCGGTGCTGTGAGGGACAGATTAGCGTTCTAAAATCATCTCATACTGGTGTAGGGAGAGGTTCCTGGTGCTGCTGTGAGGGACAGATTATTGTTCTAAAATCATCTCATACTGGAGTAGGGAAAGGTTCCTGGCAGTGCTGTGAGGGACATATTAGCATACTAATATCATCTCATACTGGTATAGGGAGAGGTTCCTGCTGCTGCTGTGAGGTACAGATTAGCATTCTAAAATCATCTCATACTGTTATAGGGAGAGGTTCCTGCTGCTGGTGTGAGGGACAGATTACCGTTATAAAATCATCTCATACTGGTATAGGGACAGGTTCCTGCTGCTGCTGCTGTGAGTGACAGATTAGCGTTATAAAATCATCTCATACTGGTATACGGAGAGGTTCCTGCTACTGCTGTGAGGGACAGATAACCATTATAAAATCATCTCATACTGGTATAGGGAGAGATTCCTGCTTCTGCTGTTAGGGACAGATTACCGTTATAGAATCATCTCATACTGGTATAGGGAGAGGTTCCTGCTGCTGCTGTGAGGGACAGATTACCGTTATAAAATCATCTCATAATGGTGTAGGGAGAGGTTCCTGCTGCTGATGTGAGGGACAGATTACCGTTATAAAATCATCTCATACTGGTATAGGGAGAGGTTCCTGCTGCTGCTGTTAGGGACAGATTATCGTTCTAAAATCATCTCATACTAGTATAGGGAGAGGTTCCTGCTGCTGCTGTGAGGGACAGATTACTGTTATAAAATCATATCATACTGGTATAGGGAGAGGTTCTTGCTGCTGCTGTTAGGTACAGATTATCGTTCTAAAATCATTTCATACTGGAGTAGGGAGAGGTTCCTGGCGGTGCTGTGAGGGACAGATTATCGTTCTAAAATCATCTCATATTGGAGTAGGGAGAGGTTCCTGGCGGTACTGTGAGGGACAGATTAGCGTTCTAAAATCATCTCATACTGGTATAGGGAGAGGTTGCTGCTGCTGCTGTGAGAGACAGATTAGCGTTCTAAAATCATCTCATACTGGTATAGGGAGAAGTTCCTGCTGCTGGTGTGAGGGACAGATTACCGTTATAAAATCATCTCATACTTTTATAGGGAGAGGTTCCTGCTGCTGCTGTGAGGGATAGATTACTGTTATAAAATCATCTCATACTTGTATAGGGAGAGGTTCCTGCTGCTGCTGTGAGGGACAGATTAACGTATAAAATCATCTCATACTGGTATAGGGAGAGGTTCCTGCTGCTGCTGTGAGGGACAGATTAGTGTTATAAAATCATATCATACTGGAGTAGGGAGATGTTCCTGGCGGTGCTGTGAGGGACAGATTAGCGTTCTAAAATCATCTCAAACTGGTATAGGGAGAGGTTCCTGCTGCTGGTGTGAGGGACAGATTACCGTTATAAAATCATCTCATACTGGAGTGGGGAGAGGTTCCTGGCGGTGCTGTGAGGGACAGATTAGCGTTCTAAAATCAACTCATACTGGAGTAGGGAGAGTTTCCTGGCAGTGCTGTGAGGGACAGATTAGCGTTCTAAAATCATCTCATACTGGTGTAGGGAGAGGTTCCTGGCAGTGCTGTGAGGGACAGATTAGCGTTCTAAAATCATTTCATACTCTTAAAGGGAGAGGTTCCTGCTGCTGGTGTGAGTGACAGATTACTGTTATAAAATCATCTCATACTGGAATAGGGAGAGGTTCCTGGGGGTGCTGTGAGTGACAGATTAGCTTTCTATAATCATCTCATACTGGTGTAGGGAGAGGTTCCTGATGCTGCTGTGAGGGACAGATTAGCATTCTAAAATTATCTCATACTGGTGTAGGGAGAGGTTCCTGGTGCTGCTGTGAGGGACAGATTATCGTTCTAAAACCATCTCATACTGGAGTAGGGAGAAGTTCCTGGCGGTGCTGTGAGGGACAGATTAGCGTTCTAAAATCATCTAATACTGGTGTAGGGAGAGTTTCCTGCTGCTGATGTGAGGGACAGATTACCGTTATAAAATCATCTCATAATGGTGTAGGGAGAGGTTCCTGCTGCTGATATGAGGGACAGATTACCGTTATAAAATCATCTCATACTGGTATAGGGAGAGGTTCCTGCTGCTGCTGTTAGGGACAGATTATCGTTCTAAAATCATCTCATACTGGTATAGGGAGAGGTTCCTGCTGCTGCTGTGAGGGACAGATTACTGTTATAAAATCATCTCATACTGGTATAGGGAGAGGTTCTTGCTGCTGCTGTTAGGTACAGATTATCGCTCTAAAATCATTTCATACTGGAGTAGGGAGAGGTTGCTGGCGGTGCTGTGAGGGACAGATTATCGTTCTAAAATCATCTCATATTGGAGTAGGGAGAGGTTCCTGGCGTTGCTGTGAGGGACAGATTAGCGTTCTAAAATCATCTCATACTGGTATAGGGAGAGGTTGCTGCTGCTGCTGTGAGAGACTGATTAGCGTTCTAAAATCATCTCATACTGGTATAGGGAGACGTTCCTGCTGCTGGTGTGAGGGACAGATTACCATTATAAAATCATCTCATACTTTTATAGGGAGAGGTTCCTGCTGCTGCTGTGAGGGATAGATTACTATTATAAAATCATCTCATACTGGTATAGGGAGAGGTTCCTGCTGCTGCTGTGAGGGACAGATTAATGTTATAAAATCATCTCATACTGGAGTAGGGAGAGGTTCCTGGCGGTGCTGTGAGGGACAGATTAGCATTCTAAAATCATCTCAAACTGGTATAGGGAGAGGTTCCTGCTGCTGGTGTGAGGGACAGATTACCGTTATAAAATCATCTCATACTGGAGTGGGGAGAGGTTCCTGCCGGTGCTGTGAGGGACAGATTAGCGTTCTAAAATCAACTCATACTGGAGTAGGGAGAGTTTCCTGGCAGTGCTGTGAGGGACAGATTAGCGTTCTAAAATCATCTCATACTGGTGTAGGGAGAGGTTCCTGGCAGTGCTGTGAGGGACAGATTAGCGTTCTAAAATCATCTCATACTCTTAAAGGGAGAGGTTCCTGCTGCTGGTGTGAGTGACAGATTACTGTTATAAAATCATCTCATACTGGAGTAGGGAGAGGTTCCTGGGGGTGCTGTGAGTGACAGATTAGCTTTCTATAATCATCTCATACTGGTGTAGGGAGAGGTTCCTGCTGCTGCTGTGAGGGACAGATTAGCATTCTAAAATTATCTCATACTGGTGTAGGGAGAGGTTCCTGGAGCTGCTGTGAGGGACAGATTATCGTTCTAAAACCATCTCATACTGGAGTAGGGAGAAGTTCCTGGCGGTGCTGTGAGGGACAGATTAGCGTTCTAAAATCATCTAATACTGGTGTAGGGAGAGGTTCCTGCTGCTGCTGTGAGGGACAGATTACCGTTATAAATTTATCTCATACTTGTATAGGGAGAGGTTCCTGCTGCTGCTTTGAGGCACAGATTACCGTTATAAAATCATCTCAAACTGGTATAGGGAGAGGTTCCTGCTGCTGCTGTGAGGTACAGATTACCATTCTAAAATCATCTCATACTGGTATAGGGAGAGGTTCCTGCTGCTTCTGTGAGGGACAGATTACCGTTATAAAATCATCTCATATTTTTATAGGGAGATGTTCCTGCTGCTGCTGTGAGGGATAGATTACCGTTATAAAATCATCTGATACTTTTATAGGTAGAGGTTCCTGCTGCTGCTGTGAGGGACAGATTAACATTATAAAATCATCTCATACTGGTATAAGGAGAGGTTCCTGCTGCTGCTGTGAGGGACAGATTAGTGTTACAAAATCTTCTCATACTGGAGTAGGGAGAGGTTCATGGCGGTGCTATGAGGGACAGATTAGCGTTCTAAAATCATCTCATATTGGTATAGGGAGAGGTTCCTGCTGTTGCTGTGAGGGACAGATTATCGTTCTGAAATCATCTCATACTGGAGTAAGGAGAGGTTCCTGGCCGTGCTGTGAGGGACAGATTAGTGTTATAAAATCATCTCATACTGGTATAGAGAGAGGTTCCTGCTGCTGGCGTGAGGGACAGATTATCGTTCTAAAATCATCTCATACTGGAGTAGGGAGAGGTTCATGGCGGTGCTATGAGGGACAGATTAGCGTTCTAAAATCATCTCATATTGGTATAGGGAGAGGTTCCTGCTGTTGCTGTGAGGGACAGATTATCGTTCTGAAATCATCTCATACTGGAGTAAGGAGAGGTTCCTGGCCGTGCTGTGAGGGACAGATTAGTGTTATAAAATCATCTCATACTGGTATAGAGAGAGGTTCCTGCTGCTGGCGTGAGGGACAGATTACCGTTCTAAAATCATCTCATACTGGAGTAGGGAGAGGTTCCTGGTGGTGCTGTGAGGGACAGATTAGCGTTCTAAAATCATCTCATACTGGTGTAGGGAGAGGTTTCTGCTGCTGCTGTGAGGGACAGATTATCGTTCTAAAATCATCTCATACTGGAGTAGGGAGAGGTTCCTGGCGGTGCTGTGAGGGACCGATTAGCGTTCTACAATCATTTCATACTGGTGAAGGGAGAGGTTCCTGCTGCTGCTGTGAGGGACAGATTATCGTTCTACAATCATCTCATACTGGCATAGGGAGAGGTTCCTGGCAGTGCTGTGAGGGACAGATTAGCGTTCTAAAATCATTTCATACTGGTGTAGGGAGAGGTTCCTGCTGCTGCTGTGAGAGACAGATTATCGTTCTAAAATCATCTCATACTGGAGTAGGGAGAGGTTCCTGGCGGTGCTGTGAGGGACAGATTAGTGTTCTAAAATCATCTCGTACTGTTATAGGGATAGGTTCCTGCTGCTGCTGTGAGGGACAGATTACCGTTATAAAATCATATCATACTGGTATAGAGAGAGATTCCTGCTGCTGCCGTGAATGACAGATTAGTGTTCTAAAATCATCTCATACTGGTATAGGGAGAGGTTCCTGCTGCTGGTGTGAGGTACAGATTACCGTTATATAATAATCTCAAACTGTGGTGGGGAGAGGTTCCTGGCGGTGCTGTGAGGGACAGATTTGCGTTCTAAAATCATCTCATACTGGTGTAGGGAGAGGTTCCTGGTGCTGCTGTGAGGGACAGATTATCGTTCTAAAATCATCTCATACTGGTATCGGAAGAGGTTCCTGATGCTGCTGTGAGGGACAGATTAGCATTCTAAAATCATCTCATACTGGTTTAGGGAGAGGTTCCCGCTGCTGGTGTGAGGGACAGATTACCATTATAAAATCATGTCATACTGGGGTGGGGAGAGGTTCCTGGCGGTGCTGTGAGGGACAGATTAGCGTTCTAAAATCATCTCATACTTCTGTAGGGAGAGGTTCCTGGTGCTGCTGTGAGGGATAGATTATTGTTCTAAAATCATCTCATATTGGAGTAGGGAAAGGTTCCTGGCAGTGCTGTGAGGGACATATTAGCATACTAATATCATCTCATACTGGTATAGGGAGAGGTTCCTGCTGCTGCTGTGAGGGACAGATTAGCATTCTAAAATCATCTCATACTGTTATAGGGAGAGGTTCCTGCTGCTGGTGTGAGGGACAGATTACGTTATAAAATCATCTCATACTGGTATAGGGAGAGGTTCCTGCTGCTGCTGCTGTGAGTGACAGATTAGCGTTATAAAATCATCTCATACTGGTATACGGAGAGGTTCCTGCTACTGCTGTGAGGGACAGATAACCATTATAAAATCATCTCATACTGGTATAGGGAGAGATTCCTTCTTCTGCTGTTAGGGACAGATTACCGTTATAGAATCATCTCATACTGGTATAGGGAGAGGTTCCTGCTGCTGCTGTGAGGGACAGATTACCGTTATAAAATCATCTCATAATGGTATAGGGAGAGGTTCCTGCTGCTGCTGTTAGGGACAGATTATCGTTCTATAATCATCTCATACTGGTATAGGGAGAGGTTCCTGCTGCTGCTGTGAGGGACAGATTACTGTTATAAAATCATCTCATACTGGTATAGGGAGAGGTTCTTGCTGCTGATGTTAGGGACAGATTATCGTTCTAAAATCATTTCATACTGGAGTAGGGAGAGGTTCCTGGCGGTGCTGTGAGGGACAGATTATCGTTCTAAAATCATCTCATATTGGAGTAGGGAGAGGTTCCTGGCGGTGCTGTGAGGGACAGATTAGCGTTCTAAAATCATCTCATACTGGTATAGGGAGAGGTTGCTGCTGCTGCTGTGAGAGACAGATTAGCGTTCTAAAATCATCTCATGCTGGTATAGGGAGAAGTTCCTGCTGCTGGTGTGAGGGACAGATTACCGTTATAAAATCATCTCATACTTTTATAGGGAGAGGTTCCTGCTGCTGCTGTGAGGGATAGATTACTGTTATAAAATCATCTCATACTTGTATAGGGAGAGGTTCCTGCTGCTGCTGTGAGGGACAGATTAACGTATAAAATCATCTCATACTGGTATAGGGAGAGGTTCCTGCTGCTGCTGTGAGGGACAGATTAGTGTTATAAAATCATCTCATACTGGAGTAGGGAGAGGTTCCTGGCGGTGCTGTGAGGGACAGAATAGCGTTCTAAAATCATCTCAAACTGGTATAGGGAGAGGTTCCTGCTGCTGGTGTGAGGGACAGATTACCGTTATAAAATCATCTCATACTGGAGTGGGGAGAGGTTCCTGGCGGTGCTGTGAGGGACAGATTAGCGTTCTAAAATCAACTAATACTGGAGTAGGGAGAGTTTCCTGGCAGTGCTGTGAGGGACAGATTAGCGTTCTAAAATCATCTCATACTGGTGTAGGGAGAGGTTCCTGGCAGTGCTGTGAGGGACAGATTAGCGTTCTAAAATCATCTCATACTCTTAAAGGGAGAGGTTCCTGCTGCTGGTGTGAGTGACAGATTACTGTTATAAAATCATCTCATACTGGAGTAGGGAGAGGTTCCTGGGGGTGCTGTGAGTGACAGATTAGCGTTCTATAATCATCTCATACTGGTGTAGGGAGAGGTTCCTGCTGCTGCTGTGAGGGACAGATTAGCATTCTAAAATCATCTCATACTGGTGTAGGGAGAGGTTCCTGGTGCTGCTGTGAGGGACAGATTATCGTTCTAAAACCATCTCATACTGGAGTAGGGAGAAGTTCCTGGCGGTGCTGTGAGGGACAGATTAGCGTTCTAAAATCATCTAATACTGGTATAGGGAGAGGTTCCTGCTGCTGCTGTGAGGGACAGATTACCATTATAAATTTATCTCATACTTGTATAGGGAGAGGTTCCTGCTGCTGTTTTGAGGCACAGATTACCGTTATAAAATCATCTCAAACTGGTATAGGGAGAGGTTCCTGCTGCTGCTGTGAGGTACAGATTACCATTCCAAAATCATCTCATACTGGTATAGGGAGAGGTTCCTGCTGCTGCTGTGAGGGACAGATTACCGTTATAAAATCATCTCATATTTTTATAGGGAGAAGTTCCTGCTGCTGCTGTGAGGGATAGATTACCGTTATAAAATCATCTCATACTTTTATAGGTAGAGGTTCGTGCTGCTGCTGTGAGGGACAGATTAACATTATAAAATCATCTCATACTGGTATAAGGAGAGGTTCCTGCTGCTGCTGTGAGGGACAGATTAGTGTTATAAAATCTTCTCATACTGGAGTAGGGAGAGGTTCATGGCGGTGCTATGAGGGACAGATTAGCGTTCTTAAATCATATCATATTGGTGAAGGGAGAGGTTCCTGCTGCTGCTGTGAGGGACAGATTATCGTTCTAAAATCATCTCATACTGGAGTAGGGAGAGGTTCATGGCGGTGCTATGAGAGACAGATTAGCGTTCTAAAATCATCTCATATTGGTATAGGGAGAGGTTCCTGCTGTTGCTGTGAGGGACAGATTATCGTTCTGAAATCATCTCATACTGGAGTAAGGAGAGGTTCCTGGCGGTGCTGTGAGGGACAGATTAGTGTTATAAAATCATCTCATACTGGTATAGAGAGAGGCTCCTGCTGCTGGCGTGAGGGACAGATTACCGTTCTAAAATCATCTCATACTGGAGTAGGGAGAGGTTCCTGGTGGTGCTGTGAGGGACAGATTAGCATTCTAAAATCATCTCATTCTGGTGTAGGGAGAGGTTTCTGCTGTGAGGGACAGATTATCGTTCTAAAATCA
>BLSH010060494.1:422644-435577 GCA_018402905.1 Glandirana rugosa
TCCTCGACCCCAAGCCCTCCACTAAAGTCTCTCCCTAGATAACTCATAACCAGGATACCAGGGAACGGTCGTGATGCGATAGACGTTATGGACAACAATACTGTATCGTTACGATTCACGTAATATGACTTATCGAGGAGAAAAGGTATACAATATGTTCGATGAAACTACATCTGATGTCATGTGAGGTGACTTTTCTTATCATTCACCCTCGGGGACGTTCGTTAATATAAGGAAACGAATCGAAAGTATCTTTAAGAAGTCGAACTACACGAACGTTTGTGGACATTCGGGGTAGATCTGTGTCCATAGGACCAATACTCAATAGATCCCTCTCTGAAATCACCTCCCGAACCCCAGCTCCTCCACACAAATTCCATAGAGGGCAGCACTAACCCTGTTACCTTTTAGACAAGTGGGCCGCGATCCCTGCCTGGATATCCTGGATTCCCTACTCTTCCCTTTCCCCTTTTCTTTGATCTCTACTTTCTCCTCTTTCCCCTCTGTCCCCCTTCATTTCTACTCCATTTGTTATTTACTACTTTGTCAAGAGATTTTCCCCATCTAATTTGTTTTTCAACATGTCAAACCTACAAAACGGTATTCATGGGATAAAATTATACACTTCTCAGATACTTATTGTTGAACTCATATCGCTAATTTGCATACCATGTAATGTTGGTTTGTCTTTTATCTCTTTCACTTTAAACTTTTGTATTTTTTTCTTGATGGGGGACATTCTCTCCTCTAAAGTTTGAAATAAAAATATATTCAACCTCAATAGATGCCTCTGATTGTTACAAATTGGTGCTGGTGAAACAGCCATAGTACATATTACATGGATCCCGATTACGAGGTTTTGTAATTTAATTTGTATTTCTATTGCACTTTTAAGGCTGCTGACCTATCAGAACTATTAACTCTACTTTCTTTCCCATAATTCCCTGTTACCAATAAACCGACCATCTCTGAGCTATGTGGAATGGATAAGAATTATTTCAGGGCAGAGGCGGCTCTCTAATAAGGCAAATTAGGCGATCGCCTAAGGTCTCACACTCACAGGGGCCTCGCAACCGCCTAATTTGACACTGACACCAGCACCAAGATAGAGAGTACTGACACCAGCACTTTAAAGCTCTTAATATATGCAATTTATAAAGTTAATTTTTTTATCGCTTGAATTATTTTTCCCAATATGGGCGTGAGTGGGGCCTCATGTCTAGGTTTTGCCTAAGGCCTCACAAAGCCTAGAGCCGCCTCTGTTTCAGGGTACCCCTCAAATGACTCTAAAGCCTCGTACACACGCGCCGATTATCGTACAACCGCACGTCCAACTTTTGTCCAAATTGGCTGTCTGTGGTTTTGTCTAGTGTACTGGCAATCAAGTAATCGGCCAACAAAGCCGAAAGTAGTGATGTGTTACGAGTGTATAACAAGGAAGTTCAGGTGAATGTGATTTGTGAATTACAAACGCAGGTTTACACGACCGAACGCTTCCTGGATTTCAAGCATGCGTGTTTGCACTTCCAACTTTTTTTGGGCCAACTTCTGTACACACGAACCAAAAATTGGCCAAAGCCTTGTTGGCCAACAAAAGTTTTCTAGTCTTCACAGACAATTTCTGTTGGACGATAATTGGAAATTGGCTGTTGGCTCATGCGTACTAATGGTCGATTATCGGACAACAGGCTGTTGGACGACCGTTGTTAACCGATTATTGTACCATGTGTACGGCCTTTAGGTTAGGTTCACATTGATGTTGCTCTGCTAGCCGCAATTTGCGTGGGCACAGTAGCCCATTCGTTTGAACGGGCTGCGATGCTTCCTGAAACTCAGGGAAGAGGTCCCTGTACTTTGGCATTGTGGCCTGGGCGGGAACCGTAGGTGCAGTGCAGTTCCCAGTGCGAGTGCAACTTCCAGTGCATGCATTTAGCGCATTTTTCTGTGCAGGTGTTTGCGGCTGCAGGAACAGGTGTGGACTAACAGTGGGAACCGCCTGCACAGATGTGAACGTAGCCTGAAAGTGATATAAAGTCTTGTTCTAAAAAAGCAAACAAAAAACAAACATGTTATACTTACCTGCTCTATGCAATGGTTTTGCACAGAGGAGCCCAGATCCTCCTCTTCTCAGATCCCCTGCCAGCACTCCTGGCCCCTCCCTCCTGCCGAGCTATGGGGGCACCCGAGCCGAGAAGCTCGGGGCTTGACCCTGCAGCCAATGGTGCCCGCTGCTGTATCTCAGCCAATCAAGAGGGAGATTGCCATACAGCCGAGGCACCTGTGCAACATCGCAGGATCTAAATGGGGCTCGGGTAAGTATTAGGGGGGCTGCTGCACACAGAAGGTTTTCTTATCTTAATGCATATAATGCATTAAGATGAAAAAAACCTTCTACCTTTAGAACCACTTTAACTGGGTAAACACTAGTAGAATTTCGAAAAAATTCTTAGGAAAATTTGGATGTAAACTTCACAGAACATTAGAATGTTGTTCGAAAGATTTAATTTGCTTTTAACATTTGATTTTGGAATGAATGGACTTTTTGAAAATGAAAACCACATGCACTGTTAAAAATGTGTAGATTCAAGAAATCCTGTTTCTATGAATTTTCTAGTCACTGTGCTCAAAAACAGACACCTTTTAACCCCTTTAATTATTCAAAAAAATGAACAAAACAACGTTCTTATAACAAAAAAAATGTTGAACAAAATTATACTAGTGTATACCCAGCTTTGTACTCTCCATATGCACCCAGGATCACCAGGTATTATTGTTCTCCAACCTGGGCACTGAAGTGTAATCTCTACAGTATAACTGATCCAGTTATGGCAAGACAGCTGTAACTTACAGTCTCAGTAGAATTAGCAGACAGTTACTCAATCCAAATGACATCTTGTATATCGTAGTAAGGTTTAATCCACAACTTGTGTAGATCTTCACAGATGAACATCAGATAGGTCCTAGCTACCCATCCGGTAATGTATCCTTGTTAGGGAAAAGTAACAGTATACCCTAAAAACAGACTGGGGTTGATTTAATAAAACTGCCGAGTGTAAAATCTGGTGCACCTGTGCATGGTAGCCAATCAGCTTCTAGTTTCAGCTTGTTCAATTAAAGGTGATGTAAACCCACCACTCACTCAGTATAAACTAATGGCACAGTTTTAATGTATACATGCATGCAAGCCTCAGCTTTGTAGAACTCTGAAATCAGTGGGTTCCTCTCTTTGCTGGAGCTAGGTGGGTGGAGTTGTGATGTCACAAGCCTCCCCATCCACCTCTATACTGAGAGATTGAGTAGGGAGGGAAAGGGGAGTGTAAAACTTTCTCTGCGCCGTGAACAAGATAAGCAAATTGCTTGTCACTGTTCTTGTCATATACATAGTCAGAGTTCCTTTTTTAAAGCTTATATGAGGTTCAAATAATTGAGTTTAGATAAGGCTTTGGGAATGAGGACCAAATCTGTGACTTTCTACATCTATAAACTAGAGTCATGGCAAAACAAGAATTGCTTCGTGGTACATACACTGTACATACCTCCCAACCATGTGAAAAGAGGGACACCGTTGAGCACAGAAAGCAGTTGTAGACCACTGAAGAATAAAAAAAAAAAGAAAAAACCTGTAAGACAACAGCACAATGTGCTAGTATGCATTGCATACTAGCACATTATGAAATACTTACCTTAGAACTAAGCCCTTCCAGCTGACATCTTCCCCCGCTGTTTCTTCCAGGTTTGTGGGCTCTGGCACTGTGAGCGGCTGGAGCTGTGATGATATCACTCCCGCGCATGTGCGCAGGAGCCGCCACTTCCAGCACAAGCTCTAAGGGTCCGGCACTGATGTCATCAGCTGTATGCAATCTGCATATCTCCTAAATGGTGCGAGTTTAGGAGATAACCACAGTACCTACAGGTAAGCCTTATTATAGGCTCACCTGTAGGTATAAGTGGTGTAACAGAGTTTACATCCACTGTAAAGATGGATAGAAGGCTTATTACATTGTAAACATCTTTGGTACTTCAATTATACATGTCTATAGATATTTAAACAGAGCTAAAAGAGGGACATATGAGCAGGAAAAGGGACAGAGGGATTTGGTTATAAAAGAGGGCTCTCCCTCCAAATATGGGACAATTGATAGCTATCTGCTATATATGCTATAGGGTCACAGTATAGTAGAATTCAGAATGGAGCTACTGTTTTTCACATGGTGACATTATCATGCTCAGTGTTGGGTTTCATTTTATTGGCATATTGTTGAGTGTATTTCATAAGGCAGTGCAATGAGCAATCGATGTATCTGAAAGAGTCAATCAGATTCCTTTAGATTTGTGCACTCAATAAACAAAAAAGGGTGATTATGTATTGCATTGAAAATGTTATTGCACTTGGTACATTGCTTGTTGCCTTATCTAACGCGCAGTGCTGTAAATTCATGCATCAATGGTCTGATGTGAATTGGTTCACATTTGTTAATATGGTCATGAATATGAACTGGTCTGGCTCTACCCTCAGATTTCTGTGTAATTAGAATTTGGATTGCCCAGTATTGCATGCTCTCAAACAGTCTGAGTAGTCACAAAGCTCTAAATCACCCATACCAGGGAATTGGATCTGGCTCAGTTGACTTTTTCAGCAGAAGTATCTTACCCTGATGTGTTTATCAGGTAATTTAGATAAAAACCGTTCAATGCTAAGATTAATGATGTATATGGTTGGTTCAGTATATGTATAATAAGTAAAAATATTTTGGAAATTTTTACTTCCATAAGAACATATTTATATAATGTTAGCATGTTTTGTTGAGATTGTTGTATATAAAATGTGTTTGTTATTCATTTGGAATTTATCCACGCCTATAAAAAGTTCCTGATGAAGCAAAGAACTGCGAAACATGTTGAACATACAGGCAATGTGATAAAATTCCGAGTTTGCTTTTCAACTGTATTCCAATGGTGGTATTGTAATGTACACTACCACATGTAATGAATTTTATATCTTTTGAACTCTTTTGCATATCTACATGATAAAATAAAAATTAGTATTTTAAATTTATTTTGTATCTCATTTTGTTGGCACCATAAAAATCCCATTTCTTTATATATTTGTTTATTCTTATCAATCAGGGATGAAGGTGCCTTTGACCTTCTGAAGTAGCACTATTATTAGCACAAGTCCAGGTGAATATGACTAATTACTGCTAGATAAGCCCATAACTTGGATAAATAAGAACCTTTACAGACAACAAGAAGAGACAATTTCTCCAAAGTTAGGGAAATCCCCTCTCTGAAAGCTGTCAGTAAAACATGTGTTCCTATTGGAGGATTTCCCCTCAATTCTTGTTCTTGTGACAATTATTGGATTCACCCTCACTTAGGCCGGCCATACACGGTTCGAATCTCGGCCGGTTCAGCAGGAACTGCCCGAGATTTGAACCATTAATGGGCAGGCTGGATGTTCCAAGTTGATCGATCAATCAACTTGGGTACACCCAGGCTGCCGGATTTTCTTGCAACTACCACTAGTGCCTACTATAGCAACTGGCAATAATCACTGTCTTTTCCCAGTGACGACAGCTTCCCCCACCCTCTCCCTGTCCCCTGCAGGGAGAAAACAATGGCCCAGCAGGAGGGATTTCTGCACCAACCCTGTCTGTGTTGATGGGTGAATCAAGCGCAACCCGTGGTTGCAGGAAAGAAATTTGCTCCATGTATGGCCAGCCTTACTGTCCTGTGACAGAGAGTTAAATAAGGTTATTCTCCCTAGTGGGCACACAGACAGAAAAAAAAATCTTGCAGCGGTTGTTACCCCTTGTTAGGAACTGCTATGATAACCTCAGGCTATCATCTCCCAGTCAGTCTGTCTTAAGCTCGGGCGCCCGGGAGAGAATGAATTCACCCGAATAGGAATAGATACAGACACAAGTATGGTGAAATCAATCTCTGTTTACTGGGAGGAAAAAAGGGCGTTTTTATACATTTTTGACAAAGGAGGGGCACAATACATCTTTATGCAGATTGTGTTCTTTCTTCAAGAAAAAGATAATGGTTAGAATGTGATCACACAGAAGGCACATCTGCCAGGTTGTACAGAATGTGCTGCGTGCAGAAAAAAAAGCCTTGCCAGCATAAACTATTACACAATGTTAAAGCAACATTTACCAAACAAAATGGAGAGACTAAGGGTAATAGGTTCCCTTCCCCTTACACCCCTCATCACTCAAAACTAAACTAAAATATTTTTCTATAGATACACATTAAAACAAGAGGTTTTTGCTCAGGATTTTAGAACTTATTCCCATTTTGGCTTTAGTGTGTGTATTCGTGTGATTGAATGGCCATAGGTATATATTTATGGCAGGAATCTATAATGAAATCATTATAATGCTGAGTAGATTTTTAACCTTCTACCGCTACTGAGACATGCATTAATTTAAAGCTATAACTTACAACACAACATTCTAATTGATTCTATTGCAGCGAAACAGAGATACCAGAACCATATTACAAAATCGGTTTTATCCAAAATTATTTACCAATAATACATCTATCAGAATATATCATTATTTCTGCTCCCCTAACTGCTTGGTTTTATTGCAGTCACATGGTTGACTTTGGCTATATGGTATATGCCCTTGATTAGGGACGTTAGATTACACACTTTGCTGGGAAAGCAACTGATGTGAATGAAGGGTTTCTCAATAGATCAGCACTTTAAAAATAGCAAAAAACTATTTTAAAAAATATGATTTTGGTATAAAAGAAAACAGGTTTGCGTAAAGAGAGCAGGTGACAGCAGACACATGAACCTGACCCTGGATGAGCTTCAGTGAAATTGCAACAGTTTCAACACGAATAATTGGGACTTTGTGTAATGACTTTACACGCTCATTTTCTAGCACTGCATTTTGGCATCACCTCAAGGAAACTGTGCACAGCTCAGTCTTGTCTTGAACAGGAAAAGCTGTACAATAAATTCAACCCTGAAAAAAGGTTCCTCCTGAAAGCATCTCACCTAACAGATATAACATGTTGTCATAGTCCTGAATAATTCAGGGTACATGTAGAATGTCACTGCTTCACTACCTTCACCAAGAGGGCCTAACAGGAGTTGCGGAGCAATGTTGTTCTTCGTATCAAGAAGAGTGTTCAGTGCTCAACCTGCTGAGAGTTTATTTTTTGCCTTTACCAAGAAAAACTACAGGAGACTGCAGATGTACTTCTTATTGGATCCACAAGATGTCTACGGGCTGAGCCCCTTCGCTGGGAAATGAACCCCACTCCTCAGCCTCTGGCACCTCCTGTTTTGTACAGTAATACAAATAATCAAAAAAGCAAAAAAAAAAAGCTTGGAAAGCTGTTTTAACTCTCCTGAATCCATTGTCATGTGTCCCTTGCTGGCAGCTCTTCCCAAAGGGGAGACTGGTGATCCAGCACTGCAGTTATGGACCACCAACAACTGGTCCCCTTCATCACAATCTTCTAAAGACTGGAGAAGACACCTCTTGCTTGACAACCAATGTGAAGTGTTTATGTCACCCAGGTACTGACCCAGGACATAAATAAGCACCCTCCCATTGTGGAATCCAAAAGATAAAAGACTTGGGACCCTGTGTATCACATGACCATTGATTTGTGAAGACATTTTTTCGGGGATCGGGCTAGGGTTGCCACTTCATCCTTTTAAAACTGAACACATACTATTTACACAGGTCTGTGGCTGCTTAAGGTGGCAATTAAGCTCACTTGGTGCCTTAGCTGCATTAAATTAGCCACAGAACCTGCTTAATTCATATGTGTTCAGGTTTAAAGTGATGAGGTGGCAGCCCTAGGTAGGGCGTGTGGCCTGGTTGGAGCTTTAAAGTGTTTTATATAGATGGAAAAATTACTCCTGCGCTGCCAAACTTTAGTGATCTTTGCTGTTAATATGTGTATGAAGCTTCTGCTACCACCTAAGCGTACTCCCACATGTGCTAAACCATATATAAAAGAAGAGCTCCAGTCTCACCCCCCCAAAAAAAATAAAAGTCAGCAGCTACAAATACTTCAATTGGCTTTGGGTGCAGGCACCAGCATCTTCACTAGGGCCACTTTCACACTGAGGCCGCCTGAGCATCAGCGGTAATACGGCGCTAGTTTAGCGGTGCTTTACCGCTGTTATAGTGGAACTATGGCGCCGCTATTTTTGGTGGCAGCAATGCGCTTTTAACCCCCCTGAAGGGGTTAAAAAGGAGTTAAAAGCGCCACCGCTCTGCGCTTCTGAGGCGACGTGCAGGCGCTTCGGAAACGCTGCCCATTGTTTTCAATTGCAGGAGCAGTAGAGGAGCGGTAAAGGGTACCGCCCCAGCGTACCGCCCCAGTGTGAAAGCACTCAGGCTTTCACATTGGGGTGGATTGGGGGGATTTTTGAGGCGCTTTACAAGCATTATTTTTAGCTAAAAAATGCCTGTAAAGTGCCTCAGTGTGAAAGTGGCCCAAGGGAAACCACCAGTGAAGCCTTCAGGCTTCACAGCCGGTTTCCTACTATGCATTCTGAATGGTCCAGCCACAGCAAGGGGAAGGAGGATGGGTTGGATATACTCGAATATCACCGCAACAATCAGAAGTGGGAGCAGGTGCTCGCACCCCCCCAAAAAGTGACAAATGTGGCAGTGTAGGGGGGAGGGTGCAAACAAGCAGAGCTTCCCCTTTTGAGTGGAGCTCCGTTTTAATAATCTAGTGAAGTGCTGCTCCTTTAATAAATTAAAAATGAAGAATATAATTAAAGTAAACTAATGATTGTGCATTTATATGTGTAAACAATTATAAACATGGATTACTATTCCACAATGTTTCATCCAAAACTCTGTAAATAAACCATAAATGTTCTCAAATGATTATATTGTGCATTTCTTAGTGCACATCAACCATTAATAGTGCTATGTGTATGAGTCCGTATATTCATGGCAGTTAAAAATGAACTATGTTTGCAAAGTACATACACCAGTGTTAACAACATGTGTGATAGTGTGCCACTGTGCCACCACTCCAAAACCTTTGTGTGCTCCAACTCCGAGTGAAATACATGCACACCTTAATCCTAGACCCATATACAACATAGGTCTAAAGCATTTTATCTTTATGCTTCTTGCAGATCTAACTCCTGGCTATTTCACCAACTTCATGTGCACAGTCCCTTTAAGGGACCGGACCTTCCAGCCTCCAATCACGGATGATGCTCAAATATAGAATAGAGACTTCTCATAGCGCAGCGCCATAAGGACACTTTCCACCCTTTATTACTAAACGTATTTCACTCACAGATATAGAATAATCAAATAGCAGTGTTTTGTACAAAACAGATCTCTGGTTTCATGCCCAAACTGGAAGTGATGTCACCGTCTCTGTCCGACGCGTTGCATCACTGGGCATGTGACTTCCTGAGGGTAGCCTGAAGTAGCTTTAAAGTGTAACCTCAGAAAACAGCTTAAAATGCATCTTTATTTACAGTTTTACCTGTCAAAGGATTTGTGATTCTGTTCAGCCAGTTTTGTAAATTACATGCACCTCCCACACTGCACAGTCAAGGGTTCAATTTAATTTGAACAAATTCTGTCTTGTTGCTCCCTGGATTAAATCTTCTGTTGAATGCATAGAGGTGATGATGATGATTCATCACCCATTGAGCAGACTGGAGGTAGACACCAAAAGCTGCATTGCTGAACCTGGAAATAAATGTGTCGCCTGCCTGGCTTTGTGGCATTGAAGGCAAAACTGTAAACATATATTTATTTCACTGTGACCCATGCCAATGCTCAAGGGTCCACCCTCATGCTGTCAAGGACTGAGTTGGATGGGGCTGGCTAGTGAGGGTGCAGGCCGAGGAAAGGTCCACCCAGACCCAAAGGATACTACAAAAATGGGAAGAGATAGCCCGGCCACCGCATACCACACCCAGCCCAAGTGGTTGGTAGGTGAAAGCAGGTAAAAGCAACCTCAGCTCGATTCATCTAGACCACAAATCCAACATGTTTTGCCCCGCCCTCAGGGAGTGGTCTGGATGAATCGAGCTTCCCATTTTTGCAATATATTATTTTAAACTATTTAATCAGCTGTTTATCTGGAGATCTGCTTTTAATTCCTCCCCAACCTGCTTTGTTCCAGCACTGCTGATAGTGAAACAGAAAAGCAACCATCTTGTTTGTCTCTGAAAAATGCAGTCAATGCAGACAAACTTAGGCCAAAGCAAAGACCTGCTAGGTTCCACCATCTCCAATTGCAAATTTACCCATATACTCCAGAGTTCCACCAATCACATAATCCTGCAAAAGGGACCTGCCATCCCTTTACATCATTATTCAGAAGCTTGTTTATCTGGAAAAAAAACAAAGTAAAAAAAAAGTAACTGTTTCTCAGACCTCCCAGTGATGTTAAAACACCACAATGCTCATGAATGACACAAACTACAATTAGCATTATCCAGTAAAAATAATATAATTACGGTACTATATATCCTTTTAGCAAGGTCTTCAGGCTCTTAACAGCAATTGCCATTTTCCCTTTTTATGGTCCTTGGAGATGCTCCATTATTTCTTTAGGCCACCGGGGACTGATAGCTTTAATGGTTTTGGTGGCAATGTGAATAAACACATGCAATTAACAAAGAAACTAACACAATTCTCCAGTGAGTATTAACTTGTTATCGTCTTTAACAGCGTTTTAGTGCAGTCTAAAAGCTTTGATCCTTGCCTAGAACTAATTATCGATTAAAGGAATCTTGTTACTAGACTGGATAAGCCATGCAAAGATCATAAAACTGCATTACATGGAGCACACATTTTAGTTTTTTACTTCTGATTTTATGTGAACAGGCCCAGTATAATAGGAGTTAAAGAGGAACTAAACAGTATCCGAGAACGACAAACTGAAAACACAATTTAATGAACTTGTAATATGTAAAGCAAACTCACCCATCCATCCATGTCTCCATGCTTTATTTTGTTGACAAATCACCCCCTAGCATTTCTAGTCATGACCATCTTGAGTAAGGACAGATTTTTCATGTAGCATGTACTTCATGGAATCCATCTGCCCTTAGCCCAGGCATACAGACAGAAGGGTGTGCTTAGCTGAGAAAGCCCTTCCTCTCCTCCTGCAGATGAAAGAAAAAATATGCCCACAAAGACTCCTGGAATGTATGTCATCATTTTGGCCTACGCTAGGACCCAGTAAGCAACTGAAGAAATGTAAAAAAAAAATAGTTTAAAAGAAGTAAATATAATATACCTTCCTATCTATTTACTAATCCTAGCAGTATAAGAATTTAAAATAGTTAATGTCGATTGAGAGAGTTTAGTTCCACTTTATTTTTTATTTTACAAAAGATTTTATTGAGCTTTTAAGGTTTTATACAAAATACACAAAACTGTTTGCACAAGAGTATGCAATACTGGGAATGAGGTAAGGCAGAAAAGAGGCAGGTACACAATAACAAATCCATCTGGACACAAGAGCGATACACAAGGATTTATCATACATGAACAAAGATCTACAAGTGTACAGAGCCAGCCTCATCACAACAAAAAAAGACTTCCCAAAAAAAGGAGCATCCAGCCCAACAAAGCTTCCCCCCGAGCAAGAGCAGAAGGAGGGATGGGGAAGGGCAGATATGCCCAAGAAAAGGGCAAGACACCAGAGGAGGGAGGTGAGGAATAGCCTGTATTCTACAATGGACTATAGTTAGAAGGAGGAGACAGAGATTTACCTGGGGGGGGGGGGGGGGGAGAGAAAAGAGGAAGAGGCGAAAAGGGGAGAGGGAGGTTTCCTGCATGATCCAGTCCACCATGTAACCCACTCAAACTATATGAGCAGTCATATTGATAGCAAAGAGCCATCCAGGTCCAGTTGGCCTTAAAGGCAATCCACAGGTTCCCAAATCTTCAAGAACTTAATGTGGGTATCCGTTAAGATGGATGTGAGCTTCTCATGAAACACGGTCCCCGTGAGTCGCTTTTTGACCTCTGCAAAATTAGGAAAAGGCTGGCACCAAGCTTTAGCAAATGTCTGTTGAGCTGCCAGGAAGACGAACCCTGCCAGCCTCCCCTGGGTTTTAGTCAAGAATGGAATGGGCTAACAACCTGTTTATATATACATGAATACAAGCTGTATGTATATTGTCAACCTGGTGTTGTAATTGTGGATGTTTTGCTATATCTATTCAATAAACTTCTTTTTCCGATCAAAAAAAGAATGGAATGGGCATATGCAACAAGGTTTCCCAGGAATCACACACCAGTAAAACATTTAGAGCTGATCTGATCATTGAGTAGACCTGGGTCCGGAATCTTATGGCTTTTGGTCAGGACCACCAGATATGAAAAAGGATCCCAGGTTCCCTAGAATCCTGAAAACAAAAGGATGATGCAGAAGGGACAAATTTTGCCACCCGCACTGGGGTCATGTACCAACGAGAGCTTGTAGGCATTCTCTTGGGCAAAAATATTCAGAGAGCATTTACAAGAATCAAGCCAAATTTGTTCCAGGAGGGGTCATCCAGAGATTTGCCTGTCTGCTTCCCATTTCGTAACATAAGAAAGGGTACACGGCGCCAAGTAGCCTGTCAGCAAGCTATAGAGGTCGGATACCAAGTGCCTCAATGAGGGGTCCTTAGTTCAACTTTTGAAATGTTACTTTCCTTTGTCCCTTGCTGCGCTCTGTGGTTCCTCTTGCTGAAACCCATGTCACTACAGGATATAGTAATAACTGCAGTGCAAGGATCTCTCTGCTTCTGCTCCATTTATTTGATCTGTATATTCTGAACATCTCTTGCTGCTGGGATATTCCCCCACCAGCCATCAGATCACCAGTAATCAGTAAGGTAGCACTGATGTTGGAAAAGAAAGCCCTGCCGCTACTAAAATGGCCACCTCCACATGAAGACCCAATGTGGAACAA
>BLSH010060494.1:443168-456478 GCA_018402905.1 Glandirana rugosa
TGTAGGGTTTCCACACCTCCAGTCCTGAGACACGTCCGGTCAGTTCAAGGAGGCGGGGTTTGAGCGAGTAGGTACAGAAATACCTGGAACGAAACACGTGACCAGGTTTAGTAAACTATCTCCCCCCTAATACCACACTCAAAACAAAAGGTCCCCAACCCGAACCGGGGAATCAAGGTCACTTCCCTTGAGAATTCCGCAGTCGTATGGTTCTGTAAAACCTGTTAAAGTACAAGGGTTGAAACACCCTTGTCAAACCCCTACCGGGGGAGGTCAAGGTTGTACTGACGCATGGTCACGTGTTGCGTTCCAGGTATTTCTGTACCTACATTTGGACCAGTGCACAAAGCAAGGTCCATAAAGACATGGATGAGCGAGTTTGGGGCGGAGGAACTTGACTGGCCTGCACAGAGTCCTGACCTCCACACCTTTGGGATGTATTAGAGCGGAGACTGTGAGCCACGCCTTCTCATCCACATCAGTGCCTGACCTCACAAATGTGCTTCTGGAAGAATGGTCAAACATTCCCATAGACACTCCTAAACCTTATGGACAGCCTTCCCAGAAGAGTTGGAGCTGTTATAGCTGCAATGGGTGGGCCAACTCAATATTGAACCCTTTGGACTAAGACTGGGATGCCATTAGAGTTCATGTGCGTGTAAAGGCAGGTGTCCCAATACTTTTGGTAATAAATTGTATATTACAAATAATAAAAAAAAAATGAAGTGAAGCGAAAGGTACAATTTATTTATTAAGCTTGGTGAGCTTTCAATCTCCTAAGTGAACTGACTTGTAATACAAGCCTCCAATTTAGCATTTTTCCTTAACTTCACCAGTCCCCAAATTTCCGAGTGCTGTGTAATATGATGTTATGTAACTATGGGAAATAAAGAATTAGAAAACAGAACACAAGGTGCTACTTTTTATTATGGCATGTGCTGTGACTAAGTAGTACTTTATCATATATAGACACACTTTAATGAAAATTTCATAGGATATAAATTACTGTTAGTTCATAGCAGCAAAGCAAAGAATGCCCTGAGCCAAAACGCATTGTGTTTGGCCCACCTCCTCCCAGGGAGGATTGTTCTATGGCATTTCTTCACTTAGGCTGGGACTAGGTAGGCAACACAATTTATGACTATAGAAATCTAATTTTATACTTGGGAAATAATTCAAAACAAACTCTGCCTATAATTACTTCTCCATAATTATTTTTTGTTGATAAGTAGTGGTTGAAGATATAAAATGTTCCCAAGCACTGAGCATAGGGCAGTTATTAATTGATATTTATGACATAAGGGAAATGGACTTCCCTCTGATATAATAAAACATATATTAAGATCCTGGCACATGTATTATTCTTTGCTGAACTTCGTTTTTGTTTTTTTCTCCTTTTTTGCGTCTCCACAACTTTGTATTATTAGCTTGTTTTTCTTCTCTGCATACAAACTCTAAAGCATGTATAAAGCTTTTCCTTTAACCACTTGACCTCCAGAAGATTTACCCCCCTTCATGACCGGGCCACTTTTTGCGATACAGCACTGCGTTATTTTAGCTGACAATTGCGCTGTCATGCAACACTGTACCCAAATAAAATGTATGTCATTTTTTTTTTATACAAATAGAGCTTTCTTTTGGTGGTATTTGGTCACCACTGTGTTTTTTTATTTTTTGCGCTATAAACAAAAAAAAGACTGACAATTTTGAAAAAAAAAAACAATATTTTTTACTTTCTGCTATAAAACATATCCAATTAAAAAAATGTAAAAATTAAATGTCTTCATAAATTTAGGCCAATAGGTATTCTGCTACAAATTTTTGGTAAAAAAAAATCCCATTAAGCGTATATTGGTTTGCATTTGCAACCATGATATATATACTGGAGTTTTTTCTTTATACTTGTAATGGCGGTGATCAGCGGCTTATAGCGGGACTGCAATATTGTGGCAGACAACTGACACTTTTGACACTTTGTGGGAACCAGTGACACTAATACAGTGATCAGTGCTGAAAATATGCACTGTCACTGTACTACTGACACTGGCCTTCAAAGTGGTTAAACATCTAGGACACACAAGGGTTAACTGTGTGCCTAGCCAGTATTTTTATGTACTGCATTTACTGCTTTCCCCTATGATTAATCTCTGGGTGGCCTGGTAGGAGCCCCGGCCGAGGTTGTCTCTTCTGTTACATCACATGCATGGATGTGTGGCATCAGGGATTCCTTCTCTCCTCTCTAATGTGCTGCTTTGTCTAGGAAAAGAGAACACAAAAATCCATCCCTTCTCCCCTGTGAGAATGGAACTCTGCCTTGTTTATTCCATTCTGAGTCTCTGCCCAGCGATTGTTGGGTGACAGTGGACATTGAGTGCTTAGAACCCACACATTGACTTCTGCTGTGAATATTCACAGCAGAAGTGGCCCTCTGGTGGCACGCGCGCCCCCTTCAGGCAGAAGTGCAGGATTACGTATATATATGTCATTCGGTGCAGAGCTGCCTCGGGCGGCACAGTGGTGTAGTGGTTAGCACTTTCGCCTAGCAGCAAAAAAGGGTCGCTGGTTTAAATCCCAACCATGGCACTACCTACCTGGAGTTTTTATGTTCTCCCTGTGCCTGCGTGGGTTGCCTCTGGGTACTCCGGTTTCCTCCCACACTCCAAAGACATGCTGGTAGGTAAATTGGATCCTCTCTAAATTGGCCCCAGTATGTGTATGAATGTGAGTTAGGGACCTTAGATTGTAAGCTCCTTGAGGGTAGGGACTGATGTGAATGTACAATGTATATGTAAAGCGCTGCATAAATTGACAATGCCATAAAAGTACCTGAAATTAATAAAATAAATAGCAGTAAAACTGCTATAGAGCGGTCAGCAAGTGGTTAATGCAAACAGCATCAGCCGGTGACCAGCAGATCTTCATGTTGGCAGTGCACACATCAATTTTTTCATACAGGCAACTACTCCATCCAATCATTTTGATCGTTTGGATCTCAAAAATGATCATTTAATGCAGCGCAAACAATGAAGCTGCCCTAATTGATGCAATAAACTGTAATGACAAAAGTTGACTGGAAGCCATAGACTCTCTGTGAAAATGATCATTGGAATTATCACATTACTACATGGAAGGAACAGCTTTTCCATTCATGGAAGTGAAGCATCATGTAGATTCCTGTTTAGTTAATAAAAAACTGTCTAGCAAAATAACCCTTTTCCTAAAATATTTGCTCCTTGGATTCAATATCAACGTTCTTCACTTACTTCTGAGAGCTAATTTATTTAGGAAAAGGAAAGATGGCGGAGGAAATGAATGGGGGTCTCTGGCAGTACATCTCCACTTCTCTCCTTTTTTCCTCCCAATATATTACATATCCCTGACCCCTCACTCCCCCAATCTTTTACTCTTTATTCTTCTCTCTTTTCATTATTTTTCTTACCTATCTAATTTAACAACACTTACTAATCAATGTGTCCTCATGACTATGGCATATTGCTATGCATTGGTTGTCCTAATCCTTTGGGATAAGTTCATATACAAAACACTTTTCTAAGAAAGAGTGAATTAGCCCCCGCTCACTTTTTTTCTCTACTACCAATGTGTTTTAAGTATGTTGTTCCCTTATCTCTTATATCTCTACTATTATAACTACATCATGTATGCACTGTCGAAGAAAGAAGACAGCAAAGCTTATGATCAATACAACTGTGTTTAAAGCGGCGTTCCACCCATAATTTCTACTTTGCTGCGATGGCTACAGCCATGGCCGCTGATAGGGGGGGTACAACCAGCCCTGGTGTGGGGAGCCCACACAGGGGGGATTAGTGACAGATGACAATTGTGTCTCTTTTCCTCCAGCAGATGGAAGTTGCTCTCCTTCCCTCTCCCTTGCTACAAGCTTTTATCTGATAAGAAAGACACAGTCATCCCTCACTAATCCCCCTCCCTGTGTGGGCCCCCTCCTCTCAGCACTGGAGTTTGTTATCTCTCTAAGGCTCCATGCACACTGTCTTAAAAAAAAAAAATCTCTGCTTCTACAGGAGTTTAGTGTTTTGCCTGTAGAAGCAGCTCAATGTTATCCTATGTGTCTATACACATTAGGATGATTACAGCCATATTTTAAGCTCAACATTTAAGACAGGAAAAAAACCCCTTCTGGTTCTCCTAAATTGGTCTAAACTTTGTACAAAAAAAGTTCTATATGAGCGTTTTTTTCTGCCAATGAACTGGAGTTTTTTAAGCCCAGTGTGCATGGAGCTTAACCTTTTTTCTCTCCCTCTGTCCCTCTGATCCCAGAGCCTGTATATTTTTTTCATCTCATCTTCATTTTTATTTATTAACTCAGTTTTGTCTTTTAGATTTAGAAGGAATTCTGTTATGTTGTATTTGTGTCTGCTAATAGTTTTATTATATTTTTAGCGAAATATAGCTTTAATACTTTCTGGGGGGGGGGCCCTGTCAAATAGTTTGTATGGGGCCCGCGATTTCTATCAGCAGCCCTGGCTACAGTCCAGCACCATGAACAACATTTGTCTTTGTTTTGCGGTCCGTGTACCTTGTTGCTAGGGTGTATTTTTTTTTTCCTCCTTCGGGGGCTGCGGCAATGTACGTAATTTTTCTTGTGTCGCCTCTGCTCCCGGGAGATGTGTGACATCAAGAGTCACTGGACATCGCCTGTTTCTATTGCGTTATTTCCAAGATGGATCTAAGCCAAGGAACTGGCGCTATGCCCAGTGTGTAATGCGCATGCGTGAGATCGGGAGGTGCTAGCCAGCAGCACCTTATGCTGGAAAACAGTGCTAGTCGTTTTCACATGCCCATAATCAAGATGGATGCATTCTGCAATGATAAAACAAAGGTTAGTTTAAAAAAAAAAAAGATGTAATTGAATAGCAGTTTTATTACAACATGCCTTTACAGAATTTCATTTAGACCAGCAGAACGGGTACATTAAAAAAAAAAGGAATATGTGGGTGGAGCCCCGTTTTAAGCATTAACTCCACTTTCGTGGGGAAAAAAATAGCAATTAAAAAAAATAATATAGCATATACAATTGCAACATATTGTAATTGAATTTTATTAAAAAATACCTTTCCTTTTCAATCTGCAGCTCTGCAATTTTTGTAAAATGCAATGCAATATGGCAACCTGGAAGTGTTTTGTACACAGATGGTACACAGAACGCCCCACATAAATGTCATTTCCTGCTTGTGTGATTGGCTCACTGATTTTCCCAAAAGTCTGCACTAAGATACAAGTAAGATTTCCGGCATCCCCTGCAACAAAAATGTCATTTTTGGTGAGACACTCTCCATAGGAAATCATGTCTAGAGGGCTGCAGACCATGCAGTTTTCCTCTTAAGATCCCTGCAGGTGCAGCAACTGATTGATAATTATAAAACCACTCCCATACAGAATCACTGCACACATGGACACAGACAAACAAAGAGCTATTTCTTCAGAATAACAAAAGGTAGGAATCTGTAACACAGTACTGTATATTAAAATCCCTGCAATGTACACAGATCACCCAGAGAGGAATGTTTTTTTTTCTCAACAAAAGTGGAGATACTATTTAATGCCATTGTTTAAACGCATGTGATTTATTTGCAAAAATGTTACATTCAGTGCATTTGTATACTTCTCCTAGAAAATAATAAAAGAAATTGAAAGAGAAACAAAGTTGATTTAAAAGATATTGCAACAAATCAGCTAGGTAATTCAGATGGAGCCAAACTTGTTAAATACCTTCTATACCAAAAACCTCTCCTCCATCTCCTCCTAACCCAGTGTTTCTTAACGTTTTTTTCAGTCAAGGCACCCTTTAAAATTATAGACAATTTCAAGGTACCCATTCTAAAATGTAAAAAAACGATGCTAATAGTTTTACACAATGCAGCAACATCCACACATAAGACACCCAACGTTGGAGGTGATTTATTCTTTCAAAACAAATACACTTTTGCACACTGGTACTGACTAGTATTCCAATGTTTCCCTTGTCCCTCAATTTCTCTCCATCAGCTAATGTCAAGGGGCACAAAAGGGTCAAACAAGGATGCTATGGAGGCGACTGACATTCTCCTTATTAACTGATGATGTTATTGGATGTTAGGATGCCAGTGTCTAGAAGATCATAATGGTGCATAATAAAATCCTGTGGCTTTGTGTAACTAAAAGGCAAGCTTCATCCACATGTCGGCTTCTATACAATTTTTTATACATTTTTAGTCATTTTGCCAAAGCACCCCTGAAGAAACCTCAAGGCACCCCAGGGTGCTGGTCAACCTGGTTGAAAAGGCTGTCCTAACCTAACCTATTTTAAAAAAGAAGTATGGCCAAAGCTTTTTAGGTCATACTTCTCTTCAAGGTCACAGGAGTACATTTATGTTTACACTTTTGTGACGTAGAACCAATTGAAAGTGGGCTAGATCTCACCTCTCAACTAACATCACAGAGCCACTCCAGGCTATTGAAGGGTCTTGACCACATTGATGGGATCCACCCAGCTACCTGATTGACAGCTGGCTCAGGCTCTCAGCACTTGGGTGAGAGCAAAAGCCCACTGTGCCAACCCCCTCTCCTGTCCAGTGCTCCAATGTGTGCTGGAGGGGCAGAGCAGATAGCAGTGACTGACAGTTATTGCTCTCTACTCAGAGCTGACTGAGAACTAAGAGATTAGTGGTCATGTGATCGCACAGATGTTGGGCTTAGAGCCGGCTGGTGGCAGCTGCCACATCATACCAGTGTTACCAACCTCCCGTAGCATTTTTCACTGGCAAAACATGGAAAATTTACTGGCAGAGCACATTTTTTACTGACACCTTGAAAAATAACAGAAGTCCTATGAAAAACTAAGACAATTGATATTTAAACACAACATAGAAACACTGACAATACAAATATCAAGTAATTTGCCTGGTTTACACTTAAAAAATCAGCACAGCATGACAAATTATCAGACCCTGATATTTATAGACAGTTGTAAAAATCACTGATTTTTACAAACGGTCAGTAAATTTACTGGCAGTTGGCAACCCTGCATAATACTGATGTTGCAGCACTGAGGAAAGTTTGTATGTTTGTTTTTTTACACACCCCAAAATTCCCCTAAAATCACAACTGTGGAATGTTATGGCCATAACAGCTTTTTATTAATATCAATTGAAATATCTCAGGTCAAAGTTCTTTGAAGGCACAGAGTATTCAACTAACTCTGTTTTTCTAGACCCCCAGCTGTACCCCACCACCTAGGGGACAATCTAACCGCAAATCTGTTCCATTATAACCAAAGTAGGTCATTCTAACTTGGTCACCCCAAAAAGCCATACATCACACCCCGTCCTTAATACCATTTCTTAAACAAGGTGACTGCGTCCAAGGACCTCCATGACTTATAAATTGCCACCATGACACCATTATGACCTGTATTCACTAAATAGATTAAGGGCGTATGGGTAGGTGTAGATGTGCATTAAAAAAAGGTAGTAGCAGTTCCATGTGCCTGTTGGATAGAGCAGTGTTTCCCAACCCTGTCCTCAAGGCACACCAACAGGTCATGTCTTCAGGATTTCCATTATTTTGCACAGGTGATTTGATCAGTTTCACCGCCTTAGTAATTACCACAGCTGTTTCATCTGAGGGAAATCCTGAAAACATGACTTGTTGGTGTGCCTTGAGGACTGGGTTGGGAAACACTGGGATAGAGGGCTGTCAGGAGCATTTTGAAAACTGGAAAACCGGAGATCTGTTTGTGTGACTGGCACACACATGGATGTCTCTATGAACATGCTCAGTCATATATTGTTTTCTAGCTTTTGTATGATATAGCGGAGGCATATTGCCATTACAATGCTGACTAAAGACCCATGAAAAAGAAAGCGACCACCATCTGTTACGAACAGAGAGAGGAGCAGTTGCTGGGGAAGCACAGCATGCCCACAAAGCCTCTACACTCTGATAGATTCTGCTGTAGCAAATAGCATTTGTTTTAAAGTGAAGCTGAAAAAGTAAAGATTTATTATATGAAGCAGCTAGAAATGTTAATTATGCCTATGCAGTACCCTGAAAATGTACCTATTGTCTTGGATTCATCCTAAAAATAGCAGCGCACTTCCTGTACCTAGGCGCTCTCTATCTTTACCCCCATATACACTCACCGGCCACTTTATTAGGTACACCTTGCAAGTACCGGGTTGGACCCACTTTTGCCTTTAGAACTGCCTTAATACTTCAAGGCATAGATTCAGCAATTGAATGAATCCAGGAGGGCTCGCCACTCCAGGTGAGAATAATAGAGCCCAATGGACCCAAAATCCTTTTTGGGATGTCTCAATAAATGGAATTTGGACCTCACGGGGGTGTGCAGCCATTACTTTTTTCTTCATTGTGTGAGGTAGCGAGCCGGGGCAAGCACCCACGCAGGTCCATTGGGCTCTATTATTCTCACCAGGAGCAGCGAGCCCTCCTGGATTCATTCATTTGTTGAATCTATTCCATGAAGAATTAAGGCAGTTCTGAAGGCAACAAGGTGTTGGAAACATTCCTCAGAGATTTTGGTCCATAGTGACATGTTAGCATCACGCAGTTGCTGCAAATTTGACGGCTGCACATCTATGATGCGAATCTCCCGTTCCACCACATCCCAAAGGTGCTCTATTGTATGAGATCTGGTGACTGTGGAGGCCATTGGAGCACAGTGATCTTGTTGTTATATTCAAGAAACAGTGTTTAGATGATTGGAGCTTTGTGACATGGTGCATTATCCTGCTGGAAGGAGCCATCAGAAGATGGGGACACTGTAGTCATAAAGGGATGGACATGGTCAGAAACAAAACTCAGGTAGGCCGTGGTGTTTAACCACTTCAGCTCTGGAAGGTTCCACCCCTTTCTTGACCAGAGCATTTTTTTTTTTTTGCGTTTCGGCACTGCGTCGTTTTAACTGACAATTGCGCATTTGTGCGATGCTGTACCCAAACAAAATTAATGTCCTTTTTTCCCCACAAATAGCGCTTTCTTTTGGTGGTATTTGATCATCCCTACGTTTTTTATTTTTTGCGCTATAAACAAAAAAATAAAGACAATTAAGAAAAAAAAAACAGTATTTTTTACTTTCTGATATAAAACATATCCAATAAAAAAATGTAGAAAATCAAATTTCTTCATCAATTTAGGTCAATATGTATTCTGCTACATATTTTGGTAAAAAATCCCAATAAGCGTATATTGATTGATTTGTGCAAAAGTTATAGCATCTATATTTTTTACTAGTAATGGAGGTGATCAGCGATTTTTAGTGGGGATGCGACATTGCGGCAGACAAATCTGACACTAACTGACACTTTTTGGGGACCAGTGACACCAATACAGTGATCAGTGCTAAAACATTGCACTATGACTGTATAAATGACACTGGCAGGGAAGGGGTTAACATTAGGAGCGATCAAAGGTTAAGTGTGCTCCTAGGGAGTGCTTTCTAATTGTGTGGGGGATGGTTTAACTGGAGGAAGAGAGAGATCCATGATCCTGATTAGCAGGAACACAAGATCTCCTACTTCCTCTCTGACAGAACGGCGGTCTGCCTTGTTTTTCTCTGAATGATCGCCGGCCCAATCACAGTGGGAGGGGGTCACCAGCGGCGATCACCCCAGACCCAGAAGAAGCAAGCAGTGTACAAGTATGTTGTTTCACCCAGCCAGGCTGCCCTACTGCAATATATGTGTGGTGGCTGGTCTGAAAGTGGTTAAAAGATGCTCAGTTGGTACTAAGGGGTCCAAAGTGTGCCAAGAAAATATCCCTCACACCTTTACACCACCACCAGCCTGAACCGGTGATACAAGGCAGAATGGAGTCATGTTTTCATGTTGTTTAAACCAAACTCTGACCCTAGCATCTGAATGTCGCAGCTGAAATAGAGACTCATCAGACCAAGCAACATTTTTCCAATCTTCTATTGTCCAATTTTGGTGAGCCTGTGTGAACTGTAGCCTCAGTTTCCTGTTCTTAGCTGACAGGAGTGACACCCACTGTGGTCTTTTGCTGCTGTAGCCCATCTCCATTAACCTTCCTGGTGGTATGATTATGTCAGATTTTTGCATCTCAAAGCGGTTCATTGTTTCGCATAGAAATTTTGTGTTTTATATTGTAGGCCTGTAAATCTTAGGAATAACTCACTTAAATCTGTCCAAACAAGAGTCTAGTAGACATCCCGTGTATGATAAAGTTTGAAACAACGAAATCATAAATTATAATATAATAAATAACTATAAATAATTATCAAAAATAATAATATAATAATAATATAATGTGTTCAATAATGTAATCAAATCAAAACACTGAAATTTGCTCATTTGCAGAATTGTCGCTGTCGTCACTTTCAGTGTCTGATGATAAATTTCCCCAAAAATCAGTATCACTCAATTCTGCAAATGATTCTTATTTACTGCCGCTGTTTTCTAGCTGATCAAAAACCTCTTATGACGTACAGGGATGCTTTTTGGATGCCATGGACATTCTCAAGTTTCCAGGCAGAAAGAATGACATATACTGTATAATATAAAAGTGCACGCATGGCACTGGACAAAGCACTAGGGACAAAAGGGATGTGAAATGATTTCTTACAGATCACAGTGTACTGTATGTGTTGTGTGTTTCATTTTTTGAATTTGCCGCCGGGCTTCGCCCCCATGCGACACGTCGCTCGCAGGGAACGGAGCCCAGAACCCAAAGGCATCGGGCAAAAGATTCCACTGGAGAACACAGCGGGGGGGGGGGGACATAGCTGGATCCAGGGGACAAGGTAAGTAACGCTGCCTGGATTCTGCAATCGCGAGTGTGGCTCAGGGTTAACGATTTTGGTAGTGAAAATGAACCCCAAGCCGCATTCGGGAATACCTCTAGGGAGGCTACAGTTTGATGTGTTGTGTGTTCAGAGATGGTATTCTGTATACCTTGGTTATAGCGAATGGTTATATGAGTTATTGTTGCCTTTCCATCATCTAAAACCAGTCTGCCTATTCTGCACCAACAAGCATGCCAACAACCATGCCACGTTCAAAGTCACTTAAATCCCCTTTCTTCCCCATTCTGATGCTCAGTTTGAACTTCAGCAAGTCGTCTTAACCACATCTAGATGCCTAAATGCATTGAGTTGCTGGCATGTGATTGGCTGATTAGCAATTTGTGTTACCGAGCAATTGAACAGGTGTACCTAATAAAGTGGCTGGTGAGTATATGTACACTATATCTGCAGTGTAGGATCATATAAAGCACTGCTGCTTATGATTTACCTTATTTGCTCCCTTTTTAAAGTGGTTGTAAACCCTTACATATACCACTGAAATTATTAGCCCCAGGTGATACACAGAGATGAAGCAAATACTTCTACATAGGTTGTACCTGTTTATCTGCAGCCTTATTTTCTCTATATCCCTCTAAAGAAAACCAATTAAAGTCTATTTCTGAACTTCTAGAAGGCGGGTGGCAGAGATCTGATATGTACTGCATAGCACATAGCTGAGTGTAATCTGAGACCTGAGTGGAGGGAATGGACACACCCACCTCTACACGGTCTCATAGGAAAACATGCACAGCAGAGGCTGTCATTCACCTGCTGTGTGCTTACAAATGCAAAATGTGTTCTGGAAGGGGGTGGGGTCATCTTCAGGGATTTCTTGGTGTCCAGTTAAACTCAGAAGTGACTCATGCAGATAGCAGAGGAAGGAGAGAGCAGACAGAAATCAAAGTGCTTTGGATCGAGGCAAGTATACACTACAGAAGGATAGGCTTTAAAGTGGTTTACAACCACTTTAAATATGTTATTGAAAGTGTTTCGTCTTTTTTCAGTTTGATATGCTCAAAAAGGTAATGGATTAAGCCAGTGGTAGGCAACCTTAAAGAGGCTGAGATCTACCTGAACAACATGGGAGAAGTCAGAGATCACCGGGCACAGTGCCACAAGTGTGGTCCCCTTACACCTGATTTAAACCTCTAATTGACGCACTATTGTGTCGCAATCATGTGCATTGCATGGCATGGCAATCCACTGGTTTAAATCAGGCGGTGAGGAAGCAACATATCGCCTTCTCACCACTTGTCAAATACACTTGTATCGCTTTTCAGGGGAGCAGCAGTGCCTGCTGCACTTGTGAATGAGCTAAGCCCTTAGTTGCATTCAGCAGTGGCACCCTTAGGGCTCATTCACAAAGAAAGTTGGGGGGGGGGTTGTATAACCCTGCGGTTGAGTCACAATTTTACCACCCCCAATCCCTACCCCCTTTAGCTGCTGAGGCAGCAGCCAAAGGTGTACACATGCCGCAGCAGGAATTAAGCTCCCTTTTGCTTTTGGTCCCCGGTCTGCCCGGCGGATTGATATAGAAGAGACCGGAACTACATGTACTTGTTGCAAATGACAAGTGATTGCTGCGCACCTGAAAATGAAGAAAGAGTCTTGCAGCCCCGGGGAAAGTTTCTTCATGTTTTATGGACAAAAGCTTGCAGATCGCGGTGCTCTGGTCTCTCTGCCTCCGCCGCCCACTCCCTTCCTTCCATGCTGAACAACAGCAAAAGAATCCTGGGGACAGCCGTATGGGCTGTCCCCACTGATGGCGCCCCCCCAGAAATTGTAGCGCCCGGGGCATCCATGACAGGGCGTATAACTCCTGCTGCAGCTGCGACATGTGTACACCCCTGGCCACTGCAGCTAAAGGAGGTACGGTTGGGATGGGGGTGGTAAAAACACATCTTCACTATGGGGTTTTACCACCTCCCCAAACTACAAATGTAAATTAAACTTTACTACTATAAGCCCCCTATAAGGCTGCTTTCACACTTACAGTCCTGCTCACCATTATTGGCACCCATGAAGTTTATGTACATATTGTGGAATATCTACTGAAGGAAATGTATCAAATTAACCAACATATTACTACAGATAGCTTGTGTTTGACAAAAACTGTAAATGATAAATAACATTTAAAAAGATAAACATTATGAGGAAAACAGAGAAAACCATAATGCTTGCCTTGTCAGTGGTATTGGCACCCTTTGCTGCAAATCAGTATGGAAACCCAATTTGGCTCACCTGTTGCAGATCTCAAATGAGGATCACCTGTGATGAATTGCCTCCACCCATGTGACCCAAATTAGCCAATAAATGAACATTTTGGTTTTATAAAAAGCCACCTGTTATTCCCTCTTCATGTGTGACAATGGTAAAGACAAAGGAGCTGTCTGACGACACCAGAAATGCTATTATTTGCAAGCACAAGACCTCCAAAGGGTATAAGGCCATCTCCAAAGACCCTGGCATC
>BLSH010060494.1:479466-495629 GCA_018402905.1 Glandirana rugosa
GGTACTTCCCTATCTCTTTCTTTCTTTCTTCCTCCCCCCATCCCTTATTCATCTCAGGCGTGAGCCACGCCCCTTTAAACCACGCCCCTATTTCATTTTGACCACGCCCATTTTCCGCAGCGGCGCGCTACGCGCGCAGCATTTCTTCGGGCTAGAGCCCCTGGTCTTTTTCCCACCTAGCAACGCCCCTGACTGTGAACCATCTACAATATCTTTCAAATTTTTCACTCCAAACTTAATCCATACTTGGGGATCTTCATATTTAAAAAATTGTTCGAGGGCTGGGTTTCTCCATAATGGTGTATATGGTGAGATCAATTCTGAACCTCCAATTCCCATTCCCTGCATCCGACTCCATACCCTAAGCACCGTTTTCATGGTAGTTGGTAGTGTATATAGCCCACTACTTCCCCTATATATTTGGGAGGCCAAGATTTCATAGGACCCCACGATTGCAGCCTCTAGGGCTACAGCCGCCTCATCTCCAGGCCCTTTTAGCCATCTATTTATAACCAGTAATTGCCCTGCTACAAAGTACCTATAGAAATCTGGGGCTGCTAAGCCTCCATCTCTGCTCGGTTGTTGTAATACCTTCATTTTAATTCTAGGCGTTTTCCCTTGCATATAAAATCTGATATCCAGCCCTGCAAGGAATCAAATAGGTATTTCGGTATCAATACTGGAGAGTGCTTGAGTACATAAATCAACAACGGCAAAAGCTTCATCTTGATTAAATTCACCCTCCCGATAAGGGATAAGGGTAAATTTTTCCAATTTGTAATTTTACGTTTGACAAGCATTAGTGCCGGTGACAAATTCAACTTCACAAAATCTTCCACAGATGATGACACCACAATACCCAGATACTTGTATTCCTTTACCACCTGTAGGATATTATCTCCCATAGGCCAAGGGGATGTCCCCCTTCCCAGGCGCAGGACCATGGACTTAGTCCAATTAACCCTGAGCCCGGAAAAGGTAGCAAATTTGCCAAATATCTCCAAAGCATGTTGTAATGATGCAACTGGGTCTGTTAAAAAGAGAACTACATCATCAGCATATAATGCAGTTTTCTCCATTATAGGTCCCACTCGGATCCCCTTGACCCGCGTGGAGTCCCGTATTGCCTTAGCTATCGGCTCCATCATAGGGGCAAAGAGCCCGGGGGACAGGGGACAACCCTGCCTAGTCCCTCGCCCAATTTGGAAAGGACTTGACACTTCCCCATTTAACTTAATGGCTGCTGTCGGGTGATCATACAATATTTCCATCCAGGTCAAAAAAACCTTGCCAAAGCCCATCTGCTTCAACACTCTATGCATGTAATGCCAATCAACCGAGTCGAAGGCCTTCTCTAAATCGAGAAAGGCCAACGCTCGGTCTTCTTCTAAATTTGAAGCTAGAGCCACATGAGTGAACACCCTTCGGATATTCACATCCGTCGCCTTCTTAGATACGAATCCCGTCTGATCAGATGACACCAAGGTATGGACAACCTTTGCCAGCCGAGTCGCTAATATCTTAGTCAGGATCTTAAAATCCACATTTAGTAATGCTATTGGCCGATAGGAAGTACACCTCTGTGGATCTTTACCTTGTTTGGCCAATATAGTAATATTTGCCCCATAAAAGGATGGTGGCAATTTCCTTTCTTCCAAGCATGTACCATATAAATCCAATAACCAAGGTGAAATTTTCTCTTTATACATCTGATACCATTCTGCCGGTAAACCATCTGGTCCCGGCGATTTCCCCGGGGAGAAAGAACTAATAGCTGCCTGTATCTCCTCCATTGTAAAGGGTTCATCTAAGAATTGTCTATTCTCCTCTGATAGACACGGGAGATCTAGTGTCCTCAAGAGGGAGACCAGATCTTCATCCTCGTACAGTGGAATTGGAGTATACAATGCCTGGTAAAAGTCCACAAAGGTCTGCATAACATCTGCCCGGGAGGTCTTCAACTGATCATCTTTATCATATATACTAGGTATATATGTTGGAGTGTGTTCCTCTGCTGTCAACAATGCCAGCAATCTACCATTCTTCTCACCTATCTCAAACCAACTTTCAGCTCGCGACTTTCCCTCTTTTCCTGCTATTTCTCTAAAATGCAATTTTAATTCCCTTCTGACTTGTCTAAGCTCTTGGACAGTATCCGCCGAAGGGGATGTAGCATGCACTGTCGCACATCTCTCCTCCTTCTACTGAAGCTGCTGAGTAAGTTTATTTCGTGCCTTCCTAACCATCTTGATACCTGAGATGTATTCTCCTCTTACTACAGCCTTAAGAGAATCCCATACCATCTGTGGTGTCGATTTACCTACATTCAAATCCCGAAACTCCTCTATACACCTGTTTACTATCTGTTTTACCTCTACATCTTTTACCCATTTTGAGTCGAGACGCCAAGATTTAATACCTATTCTTCCCCGAGTAGATAGCACCACCCATAGTGGTGAATGATCTGAAATTCCACCCGCTAGGTATTCCCCCTCCCCGACTAATGGAAAAAGATCTTGGCTGCCAAAGGCTAAGTCGATACGAGAGGAGGAGTGGAAAACATGAGATAAATATGAAAATTGTTTCGTGGTTGGATGTTTCCATCTCCAAATCTCTTTAAGGCCTACCGCTTCAGCCCAATTAACCAATTCTAGCCTTGGAGATCTTGTTGGGTTTGTTGTATCTAAGGAATAATCTAATACACAATTGAAATCCCCCAAGATCAAAACCTTTGCTGGCAAAAAAGAAGCAAACTTATCCATTAAGGAATATAGGACATCGACCTTAAATGGAGGTGGAACGTAGACTCCTATCAAGATTATCTTTAAGGAGAGCCATTCCATAACCACTCCCACATATCGCCCCAGGGTGTCCGAAAAAACGTGAAGTATAGTACATGAAATATTTTTATGGATTAAAATCACCACACCCCTGGCGTATGTCGAGAAAGTAGAATGGAAGGAAAACTGCGCCCACTGCTTTTTTATAGATACTACTGTTTTCCCCATGAGGTGGGTCTCCTGCAAGACAACCATGCTAGGATTGTGGTGCTCAATAAATTTTATGACAGTTGCTCTCTTTATTTTTGAATTCAACCCCCTCACATTCCAAGACATTATTTTTAATGAACTCATTATCAATATGGTTCAACTATTAAGGAGCACCTATCCATTACTTTTCCCTTCCTTTTCTCTCCCCTTCCCCGAATATTTAGGTAGAGGAGGAAGAGAGGGGGCGAGAAGAGAGAGAGGGAGAAAAAAGAAAAAAAAAACCCTGAACCCAAACACCCCCCCCCCATACCCCTGAATCCCAACCAACCCCTTCCCCACATCCTCCCCAAAAAACAAACAAAAAAAAAACCTTACGAACGCAGAGGGGTAAGTGAGCTGCGTTCACTCTGCAAGAATAATGAGAGGTGCCCTCCAGCTTCCACATAGTCTATCCTCATATTTCGCCAAGTGCTTCCAAATGGTTGCCCACCCCGAAAAGAAAAAAAAAGAAAAAAAAAGGGGGGGGGTGGGGTCGGGGAGGCCAGCCATTATATTCACCGAATTATCATTTCAACTGGAGTGAAGCTAGCCAATTTGAGACTTGCACTGGCTCCGTGAAAAATTGCACTGTCCCCTGAAATGACACCCTTAGCCTTGCCGGATAGATCATAGCATTTGTACACCCTTTTTCTCTTAGCCTTTTTTTTACATCTTGGAAGGAACGCCGTCGTCTCTGAATTTCAGGGGAAAAATCTGTAAAAAAGCGCACCTCACCCCCTTCATATTTAAGATCTTGGGCTTTCCTTGCGAGTGTTAACATCAAATCTCTGTCTCTATAATTCAAAAAACGAACCAGAAAGGGACGCGGTGGATATCCCGCCCTTTTTGGTCCTGACGGTACCCGATGCGCTCTTTCCACAATATACGCATTGGATACTTCCTCTGTTTTGAGAACGAATTTAAAAAATTTTTCTGCAAAGGTGGCCGGTTGCTCTCCTTCTATTCCTGCTGGTAAGCCTACCACCCGAATATTGTTTCTACGCAGACGATTTTCTGCGTCTTCAGAGCGCTCTACAAGCGCTTTAACTTGACGTTGTAATTCTGATATGGCTTGAGACGAACCCCTTCCCTCGTCCTCCACCACTGCTATCCTGGTTTCAGCCTCAGCAACTCGAATTCTAAATGTATCCATTTCTGTTCTAATCAAGGCACACTCCACAGCTAGGGTGTCAATACGGTTCATAACGGATATCTTACTATCCGCTATAGCAGCCAGGATAACCTCTGTTGTAGCTGCATTCCCTCGTTCAGTAGGAGGTGTGCTCGCAAGTGATACATTACATAGATCTATATCCAAACTTACTACAGCATCTACAGTCCCTGACATATCATTCAACGGATTCAACGGATTCATTGCCAACTTGGTTTTAAATTTCCCCGTAGGTGTGGCCGTAACACTTGAAGTTGTTGTAGCAGGTAAGGTATTTGTTTGCTTGGTAGTAGTTGCAGCTTTTTCACCCAGAGTCTCTGCAGTCTCTGCAGCCATCTCCATCTCCATTCCGTGTTGTTTTAATAATTCTGTTAATCCTTTAAAGAAGGTAGCTGGACAGGAGGTGGATGGGAGATTACTCCTGGGGATTGTGCCTGTTGGAGAGCCCAGGGGTTTTGGAGGAGGCTGCCTCTTCGCCTGACGTCTGGTAGGCATATAACTTTCAGGAGTAGGACGATCAATTAAAGTCAACAATTCGCCCTCCTATCCTCCTGCACAGGCCCTGCAGCCCCAACCAATTCCCACCAATCCCACTGGCTTGCTGGCTCTATTTGTTCCTACTCCTGACTTACTCCTTTCTTCTTGCATATACACCTATGCACCCATATACTTGGGTATATATATATATATATACTTGGGTGCCCCTGCCCTCCACAGCACTCTTCCACCATTGATCACACCATTGGTCACAGTTTATTACTGTTCGCCATTTGCAGTTAACACTACATATGCATATGTCTTGTCTTGCATGTGTCTTGTCTATATATATATCCCCACTATATTTTTCCTCGTATTTTTCTCGTCTTTTCTTTGCTTCCAATCTTCACCACCTCACCACTGACCTACTTTAATACTTTGTTGGCCTTTTTAAGGCTTGTTGTTTTTTTTGCATATTCTTGTTATGAATGTTATGCTTTTGGAAAATAAGAAAAAAAATGGAATAAATAAACACATTTAAAAAAAAAAGTCGGGATCACTCGAGAGTCTGGACCAGCTGAGTGATGTCTGCCGACAGCAGACTTTATCCTCCTGTATTCTGAATACAGGTCACAGGAATGCAGAACTAAGTGCACTACTGTGACCCTCAGGAGAAGAAACGCCAAAAGGTCATTGGCCCTACTTCTATTTTAAATATTGTATGTTGTATATCAGCCTCCTTTTAAATAATGAATTATTTCTTATCAGCAATCTACCAGATATTATGTGTTTAGGCTTATTTCTACACCATACATTTGTAAGAGCGTGCAGACTAAATGATATGTGAACTGGGCCCCAGGCTATTCTTTATACAATCACAACTTGGGGCTAATGAAAATTACCCTGCGTGAAAGCATCATCAATGTCGTCATTAATATTTCACCGTGTACAGCAATACACTAAGCTATTTTCTATCTGCATATCGATCTGTAAAAAGTCTACATTTTTTGATACGGTGGAGTATGTGGGTGGGACCAGGAGTAGGGTACCCAAGTTGAGGAAGCAGCGCACACAGTCCAGGCAAAGTTTAACAGTTATTGCATGTATTTAGAAGAACACAATTTAAAGGATAACAAGGATGCTTACAGAACACACACATTAGTATACTGGTGTAGAGCACTTAAGGTCACGGGTTCAAGAACACTTGCGGTAAGAGGTGCAGTAACACTTGCGGTAACAAGTATGATTGCCACTCCATGCAGGCACAGCGCAGCTACCAGTAGGGAGCTATTACAGTCTTTATTGGCACAAAAATAAGTAGGCAATGTAGCTAGGCTGCCTAGTATCCGGAGGTTGCGGCTTTTTTTCACAGATATTCATCAGTATAACTTTAACACAAGTCACAGCACATACAGGGTCTACATTACCAGGGTGGCATCTGCTGGAAGGGTGGCTGACTGGCAGCGTGGCAGCAAAAGCGGCACTTAGAGAAGCTGAGTAGGTTTTAGTGTCAACCGGAGACCAGTGGCTTTGTGGGGTGTTCAGCAGTATCCCTACTCTTAACCTACTCCCACTGGGACCTCATCCTATCGATAGGATCCCCCACCTTACACTGCCCACTCGTACACTGTGCCAAAACTCAGCAGGGCATTGCTATCTATTAGTAATGCCCCAACCAAAATGGCCATGGAAGGTCACTGGGGCTTGCAGCGTCCAGTCGGACAGCTGCTCACATGGTGACACCCATTGGGGCTACAGAGGAACATCTTTCCCCTGAGACTCCGCTCCATCATAAAGGCAGCAAAGCACCACCTACTAGGTGAAGTAGGAACTTCACCTGCCAACAAGTACTTATATAGTTTTTTTTTTAACCTGATTAACTATGAAATACTTTAAAAACAAAAAGGAGATTATGTTAGCAGAGGCATCTGTGGTGAATGAAGAGGCTTGAAGGGTTTCTCATCAGAAGATAAGTATTTATTAGTCATATAAAAAGTTGCAACACCCTCAATGCATTTCGTAGCATTGAAAATAATCTTACAATAAAGATTAGTGCAAATACATGAGTAAAGGAATTTATGAAAATGATATGATAAATAATACATACAATGGAAAAATAAGTGCAATAGTATTATAAGGGGTGGGCAATATCCAGTTTGGCTAGTAGGCATATCCAATTCATCTCCATCCCATATCAGAATTAGAGATAAGTCAAAAATCCCATATTGTGTTTGACACAAGTTTGGTGAACATTAGCGAAGTTTGGATTCCAAATCAAAACCCCTTTGAAATCAATAGGAGTCAAATATTAGAAATTAGTAATGGCCATTTTTCTTGGCTTATAGGCAGCCAATTGTCAAGTAAAGGGCACAAGATGCTGGGGGACATGTACAATTTAAAATAAAATTGAAATGTATTATTCAGCAGGGAGATGATCTTTTCCAGTGGCTTAAAGGGCAGCAGCAAAAATAAAAAAAGTCTTCAAATCCCATTCTTAGGAAATTCCTTAACCCCTTGCCGACCGCCGATCGGCAATTGACGGCGGCAAGGTGGCTCGTGAGCGCAAATCGCCGTCATATGACGGCGGCCGTGCTCACGAGCCTAGTGAGCGCGCGCGCCGCCGGAGGCGCGCCCGCACGCTCACTGTGTTCGGGGAGGGCCAGGGAGCGGGTGCGGCGGCTTTGATTGCCACCGGCTACCCGCGATGGCCCCCCCGGAGCGAAGGAACGGAGGTCCGTGTATGTAAACACGGACCTCCGTTCTGTGTGAGGGGGAAGGGCTGTGATCACAGCCTTCCTGTATACGAAGGCTGTGACCACTTCCCTTCCCCAGCCAGGGCAGTCCCCCTACAGTTAGAACACGCCCAGGGAACATACTTAACCCTTAGAGCGCCCCCTGCAGGTTAACCCCTTCACTGCCAATGGCATTTACACAGTAATCAGTGCATTTTTATAGCACTGATCGCTGTATAAATGCCAATGGTCCCAAAAAAGTGTCAAAATAGTCCGACATGTCCGCCCCAATATCGCAGTACCGCTAAAAATCGCAGATCGCCGCCATTAATAGTAAAAAAAAAAAAACCCAAAAATGAATTCTCATCATCCGTAAACGCGACCACTTTTGCGCAAACCAATCAATAAACGCTGATTGCAAATTTTTTTATCGCAAATATGAGGAAGAATATAAATTGGCCAAAAACGGTGAAAAAAAAATGTTTTTTTATATTTTTTTTTTGGATTTGTATTTTAGCAAAAAGTAAGAAATTTGGGTTTTTTTGCAAAATTGACGCTCTTCTTTTGTTTATAGCGGCGATCAGAAATGATGCAGAGGGGATCAAATACCACCAAAAGAAAGCTCTATTTGTGGGAAAAAAAAGGATGCAAATTTCATTTGGGTACAACGTCGCACGACCGCGCAATTGTCAGTTAAAGCGGCGCAGTGCCGAATCGCAAAAAGGGCTCCGGTCCTAAAGCTGGAAATCCTTCCGGGGCTGAAGTGGTTAAAGTGCATGCAAACCCTCACATATACCCAGTGAAGTGAACAGCCTCAGATGATACATAGAGATGAAACAAATCTCCCTACATAAGTTTTAGATCTGTATATCTTCAGCTTTATATCATTTTTTTACAAAGTTCAGATCGTGTTAGAGATTTTCTCGTCCTGTTCAGCAGTGAGTGTGAAGTCTGGGCATACAGCCATGACAGCTGAATGGAGGAAAGACACACACCCCCTCCCCATACAGTATCTCACAAAAGTGAGTACACCCCTCACATTTTTTGTAAATATTTTATTATATCTTTTCATGTGATAACACTGAAGAAATGACATTTTGCTACAATGTAAAGTAGTGAGTGTACAGCTTCTATAACAGTGTAAATTTGCTGTCCCCTAAAAATAACTCAACACACAGCCATTAATGTCTAAACTGCTGGCAACAAAAGTGAGTACACCCCTGAGTGAAAATGTCCAAATTGGGCTCAATTAGCCATTTTCCCTCCCCGGTGTCATGTGGCTCGTTAGTGTCACAAGATCTCAGGTGTGAATGGGGAGCAGATGTGTTAAATTTGGTGTTATCACTCTCACTCTCTCATACTGGTCACTGGAAGTTCAACACGGCACCTCATGGCAAAAAACTCTCTGAGGATCTGAAAAAAAGAATTGTTGCTCTACATAAAGATGGCTTAGGCTATAAGAAGATTGCCAAGACCCTAAAAACTGAGCTGCAACACAGTGGCCAAGACCATACAGTGGTTTAACAGGATAGGTTCCACTCAGAACAGGTTGCGCCGTGGTCGAAGTTTGGCAGAAGTTTAGTGCACATGCTCAGTGTCATATCTAGAGGTTGTCTTTGGGAAATAGACGCATGAGTGCTACCAGCATTGCTGCAGAGGTTGAAGGGGTGGGGGTTCAGCCTGTCAGTGCTCAGACCATACGCCGCACACTGCATCAAATTGGTCTGCATGGCTGTCGTCCCAGAAGGAAGCCTCTTCTAAAGATGATGCACAAGAAAGCCTGCAAACAGTTTGCTGAAGACAAGCAGACTAAGAACATGGATTACTGGAACCATGTCCTGTGGTCTGATGAGACCAAGATAAATGTATTTGGTTCAGATGGTATCAAGCATGTGTGGCGGCAACCAGGTGAGGAGCACAAAGACAAGTGTGTCTTGCCTACAGCCAAGCATGGTGGTGGGAGTATCATGGTCTGGGGCTGCATGAGTGCTGCCGGCACTGGGGAGCTACAGTTCATTGAGGGAACCATGAATGCCAACATGTACCGTGACATACTGAAGCAGAGCATGATCCCCTCTCTTCGGAGACTGGGCCACAGGGTAGCATTTCATCATGATAATGACCCCAAATACACCTTCAAGATGACCACTCCTTGATAAAGAAGCTGAGGGTAAAGGTGATGGACTGGCCAAGCATGTCTCCAGATCTAAACCCTATGGAGCATCTGTGGGGCATCCTCAAACGGAAGGTGGAGGAGCGCAAGGTCTCTAACATCCACCAGCTCCGTAATGACCTCACAGAGGAGTGGAGGAGGACTCCAGTGGCAACCTGTGAAGCTCTGGTGAACTCCATGCCCAAGAGGGATAAGGCAGTGCTGGAAAATAATAGTGGCCACAAAAAATATTGATACTTTGGGCCCAATTTGGATTTGTTCACTTAGGGATGTACTCACTATTGTTGCCAGCGGTTTAGAGTTTAGACATTAATGGCTGTGTGTTGAGTTATTTTGAGGGGACAGCAAATTTACACTGTTATACAAGCTGTACACTCACTACTTTACATTGTAACAAAGTGTCATTTCTTCAGTGTTGTCACATGAAAAGATAGAATAAAATATTTACAAAAATGTGAGGGGTGTACTCACTTTTGTGAGATACTGTATGTGCCCAGCTCAAATTTCATGAATCAGGTTTACATCCACTTTAAAGCTGTATGTGGTTTGACAGAACATTACGACTCTCAGGAACAGCATCAGCAACACCATATGGCAGCATCATTAAAATTCCATGTATAATATTTTGGATTACTTTTATAATATTTGTTGGCTTACAGCCACAAACCTATATGGCTGATTTTGACCAAACTAGGATTCCTTAGGTTGTTTTTTCTTAAAGACAATCATTTTTTTGAGTGCTGGAATTAGCAGGAACAATATAGGTAAAATCAATAAAATACATACATGAAGATAATGCAATCAACTTCATACAAATTGTTAAACAGTGTAAAAAATTACATAGCATAGTTTGTTGTGACCGTGTTTTCTGTACCAGTGTATCATGCACAAAGTTTAACAAAATGTCAACCCAGACTCCAAAACACCTCAAAACAAACCCTCCCCCTCCATATTTCAGAGATGAGGTAGTTGTTAAGATGAACTAAAAAAAATTACAGAGACAACAGCCAAACATATGGCACAGCGAACAAGTAAGTATTAGGTAAGAGAGAGATAAATCTTTTTTTTTTTCAAGAAATATCTAACTATATAATTTCAAAGACATAAATATTGTGCAGACTAGCTTCACATGCAAGCATCTGTGCCTGATCACTAAGTCAGAGGAAGAAATTAGGCTTATATTGGTCTGCAAAAAGATCATGTTGATGTCATAGGCAAGAGCCAGAAATATTTTGTGAACATGCTACACACCATACCATACACACCATGTAAGTGTTTTTACCAATCCACAATGGAACAATGAAAGATTTGGCAGGTGTTCTAACTAAATTAGAGTAAAATTTTCCAGAGCCACAAGCAAGAAAAACATTACTAATTTGTTGGGCAGTGTGTAGTATGTTTTAGTTAAGATACTATATCAAAGGGAGACAGAACAAAGTGTTCATCTTGATTAAACAAATAGTATATTTTTTTAGACTGAAAACTTAAAAATAGTACAACGAACCAGCAGATTGTCCTTTTTATAGTCTGCTATTTCACAGGGAGAGAGCAGAATAGTATCATGTACAAAAAAAAGATTGTCTATTTCCTAGGATTGATGACTGAAAAAATTATACAGGTTTGATGCACTCCTTTTAAGCCTTTTTTGGATAGGCTGCAATTTCTGAGGGAGAGAGCAAGCACAATAAAACTGGAAAAAAAATGTATATTTTAAGATGGAAAAATGTTCCAACCTTATGTTGTACCTCCCTCTATTCTCCCATTGCACTTCTTTAAAGGAGAAGTATAGCCAAAGCTGTTTTGACTATACTTCTATAAATCAGAGGAATGCAGTCCTGTGACTAGTTTTTAGCGATCCGCTGAGAGTCTAAGCCAATCCATTCCTCCCCCTCCACAACCCTGTACTCCAGTGAGCACAGGGGGCCAGAGCAGAGAGCTGGAGACTGACAGTCCTGGCTCTCTGCTCTGAGTGGAGGGGGAGAACTGAGCCATCAGTAATGCTCGATCGCTCAGTTCACACTACAGAGCTGGCAGGGGACAGATGCAGTATTGAATTGATGCTGCATCTACCTAGGTGAGTATACATTTTTTTTTTCAAAAAGCCATACTTCTCTTTTAACCTCAGATAAAATTAGATGCTGCATAACATTTGCAGCAAGTGGCTAATAATGTGTTAAAATAACTCAGCCGACTCCATGCCAATTAGTGGGACATCAGTAGCTGTAAATGAGGAGGTAGAACAAGGCACATTTGCAGCTGCTGATGACTTCAAACAACTCTGTACATGGGAGATGGTGGAGGAAGATGAAGGCTTGGTTAGCCACTTCATCACCAGAAAAGAAACGCACATGGGCCCTGTCTCTGTATACTGCACGTGACCATCACTTTGACCTATGAATATGGACGCTGCTTGCTCCTAATAGCTGCATGGAAACTACTTCTGTTTATTCCTTTGGGTCTTCCAGACATGATGTTAATGTGAGGTTTATTCCCTACTTTAATAGCAACTATGGCAAGAGCTGTGTGTGGAGCATATGACATTTGGGTGCATTGGAAGCTGTTGTGCTTTTGTGGACTAAACTACATGACAATAATATGCGGGGCTTCGCTGCTTTTGAGAAAGAAAGAGAAAAGAAAGAAAGAAAGAAAGAAAGAAAGAAAGAAAGAAAGAACAATGAGAAAGAAAGAATGAAAAAAGTAAATTATAAATAGAATTAAAGACAAAAATTAAGAGGGAAGCAATAGAAACACAGCGCAGAACACAAAAAAGTAGTCCTAAAAAAGGCACAGTGAACACAGGTGGACTTACACTCCACTCTCCCTAGCCACGCAAACTGCAATTTATTGCAAAGTATTAGTGGAAATATATAACAATGTATATAGTACTGTATATAGCACTGTATTGCTGTAGTTTTCTAAACTTCCACACACCGACAAAGGGCTGCAGGGACAGCCACTTTTTATAGTATGTGGGATGCAACCTTGTACAAAACCATCATTGGCCAGAGTTTTGCAATTGAGTTTAGGTGAATGTCTTCAGCCAATGACAGTTGTTTGCAATGTATTATGGGATGTTTGGAGGAGCAATGCCCAACGTTCGAACTGTCACAACTTGGTCCAGACTTCAGTTCACATCGAACTATTGGCTCATCCCTAATCAGAATAGAAGACTATGATTATAAATGAATGGTTCAAATTTAAATAAATAAATACAATTCAAGAAATAACTTCCCATGAGAAGTCCCTTCTTTCTTATCAAAAATGACCCCCATGATATCAGAATTCCATTTTTACGAACGAGTCCCCTCTTTTATGTGTTAGTAAAAGATTCAAAACAGAAGCCCTCTCCTTCACGTCAGAGCCTTATTTCACATCAGAGCCACCCCTTCCTCCTCCCTCCTATCACATCAAGCCCCCCTTTCACATCAGAAGTTTCACATTAGAGTCCTCACTTTCAAAACAGAGCTACCTCTTTTACATTAGAACCCCCCATCACATCAGAGTCCCCCTTTCACATTTAAAGCAGCCCATCACATCAGAGCCCCCCTTTTCATATCAGAAGCCTCTCTTTCACATCAGAGTCTTTCTTTTTTACATCAGCATCCCCCAACCCTCACATCAGAAGCCCCCCATCACATCAGGGCCCATCCTTCACATCAGAGCCCCCCCCCCCTTTGCATCAGGAGTCCCCCATCACACCAAGGCCCCTCTTAGCATCAGAGCCTCTCCCTTCACACCAGGAGCCCCCCCCCCCAATCACATCAGAGCCCCCTTTCTCTTTCCATAAGAGACTCCCTATCCCATTAAAAGCCCCCAATCACATCAGAGTTGCTGTAGACCGGGTAAAATCTTGTAGTGAGCCGAATGTGGCCTGTGGGACATAGTTTGGAGACCCCTGGTGTTGGGTAAGAGGGTAGACATGAACAGACGGCAGGCAAAAGGTGCAAAGTCACAATTTAACGTTTTTTTTTCTTGTTTACAAACTTTAGAACATCCTACTGAGCATTGTTAAAGGTTTTTTTTGTTATCAAATAGACATACAGTATGCAGGCTCATTTAATAAAGCCACTCAAAGAGCAAAGCTAATATGCAAAGTGGCATACAACAAATACATCAGTATACCAAAGTCAGAGAAACAATCATTTTGATCGACTACTCTTGGTTGCTACACTTTAAAAATTTCCCTTAATACATAATTCCAGTAATAGTTTCTCTGCTTTGCAGAACTATTCAGTGTCCTTGAAGAACAAAAGGCTGAATTATGAAACTCTGTAAAAGTTAACAGAAAACAAAGAGCACTAGACTTGCTTAAAAAAATTTTTGTTACTACCTGTTATTAAATGTGCCCACGTCACTATTTAGCTTACTGCATTTCTTTTTTCTTTTGACCTGAACACATCAGTAAAAATAAATGGAACTTTGCGTGAGAGTTATTATGTGATTATCGAGGACAAACAGGATTACAGAAAGCTGTAACATTGAAAACAAAAAATAGTGGCACACCAGGTCTCATCATTCAGATATCCACATTAATGGAATATGAGAACACATTTTAATATCTGTAAAAAAAAAAGTGTCCTGCAGTTGGATTGTAAGAAGCTCTGGTATATGAAAAAATAAAGGCCACAATAATACTTTCTATATCCACTTGAAGACCAAGCCTTTTCTGGCACTTTTTGTTTACAAGTTAAAGTCAGTATTTTTTGCTGCTTATAACCCCCAAACAGTATATATACTCTTTTAACAGATACCCTAGGGAATAAAATGGTGATTGCTGCAATTTGTATGTCACATGGTAATTGCGCAGCTGTTTTTCAACACAATTTTTTTTAAAATACGCTTTAATGAATTTAAGGAAACCAAAACACAATATATACCCCATTTCTTTGCAAAATATGAAAGATGATGTTATGCTGAGTAAATAGATACCTGACATGTCACACTTTAAAAATTTGCAGAGTCGCGGAATGGCAACAAACTATGGTACTTGGTAGCTCTCGCTCTAACATTTGCGGCAATACCTCAAATGTGTGGTTCGAACACCGTTTACATATTCGTGTGTGACCTATGTATGTGTTTGCTTCTGGGCGTGAGCATGGAGGGATGGGGGCGCTTTAAATTTTTTTTTTCTTATTTATTTTATTTTTTATTTTTACACTGTCTCTTTATTTTTTTTTAAATAGAAATAAGGAAGACAGGTCCCCTTTATGGAGGGATCTGGGGTCTAAAAGATTTTGCCCCCTTAATGATCAGGCCATTTTTTGGGATACGGCACTGCATTACTTTAACTGACAATTGCGACGCTGTACCCAAAAAAAAAAAATGTATGTCTTTTTTTCCCCCACAAATAGAGCTTTCTTTTGGTGGTATTTGATCACCTCTGCAGTTTTTATTTTTTGCGCTTTAAACGAAACTTTTTTGCACTATAAAAAAAAAAATACGACAATTTTGAAAAAAAAAACAATATTTTTTATTTCTGCTGCAATACATATAAAAAAATGTAAAAAAAATTAATTTCTTCATCAATTTAGGCCAATATGTATTCTACATATTTTTAGTAGAAAAAATCCCAATAAGCGTATATTAATTGGTAAAAGTTATAGTGTCTACAAACTACGGGATAGATTTATGGACTTTTAATTTTTCTATGGTTTATACTAGTAATGGTGGCTATTTTAGCGGGACTGCAACATTGCAGCTGACAAATCTAAGTGACACTTTTTGGGGACCAGTGACAAAAATACAATGATCAGTGCTAAAAAAATGCACTAATCACTGTATAAATGACACTGGCAGGAAAGGAGTTAACACCAGGGGTGATCAAAGGGTTAAATATGTTCCCTGTTTGTGCTTTTTTACTGTGTGGGGGAAGTGCTGACTGGAACAACACAGAGATCGCTGTTCCTAATCACTAGGAACAGCAGATCTCCATGTTTTCCCCTATCAGAACAGCCTTGTTTACATAGGCAGATCCCCATTCTGCCTCTGTTAAAAGAAAACCTGTGCTAAAGAACTTATTAGTAGTGTTGAGCGAACTTTCGGGTGTCCGGGGCACGGACCCGGACCCGGACATTTCAAAAATCGTTCGGGTTCGGTCCGGGGTTCTGCTATTTTACTCCACGTGTTGAGAAGCTGCAGGGCAGCCAATCAACAAGCGTTTCACTGGTTTGCCCTTAGAAGCCATCACAGCCATGCCTACTAATGGCATGGCTGTGATTGGCCAGTGCATCATGTGACCCAGCCTCTTTATAAGCTGGAGTCACGTAGTGCTGCAGTCACATGCTCCTTGGGTTAGTGTAGGGAAAGGAAGCTGAAAGCGTGAGGGAGAGATTTGAGACATTTTAAGACCTGATCCTGCATCCTGAGATAGATTACTTTACTACTGCTGTCTGTGCTGTTGCTCTGAGGACAGATAGCAGAAATTAGAGATTTCACATACCGCTGCTTTGAGTTGCAGATCAAACTCTGCATAAAACAACGATCGCTACGATCGTGCTCAACGATCAGATTGTTGGGGGAATTTGAGATTTCAAATACCGCTGCTTTGAGTTGCAGATCAAACTCTGCTTAAAACAACGATC
>BLSH010060494.1:496610-537866 GCA_018402905.1 Glandirana rugosa
GTACGCGTACGTGCCCTCTTGCGCATCTCCGCGCGCGTTTTTTCGTGATTATTCATCTCACTTGGAGACCTTCAAGCCCAAGACGACCAGACAGGCTTGAAGCCCTGTTTCAGGCCCAGGCCTGCCTTGGGCTTGCTAGCGTGCCTGTTGCTTGGGGTAACTTTAGTTACCCCTGGGCTTGAAAATCCGTGTTTTTACCGACATTGTTTCAGGACCTTTGGGGATCTCCCGACGTTTTCCTTCATTTCACCCCCATTCCCATCCCGTTCACGGGATGTTTTTTTACCCCTATCCCTTTATTGAAATTTATAAATTTTTTTTTACACATTCACCTCCATTTTTGCATTTTTTATGTTTTTATTTTTTTTTAAATATTTAAAGTTATTTCCCTATCCCCATTTTTTTGTAGGGCACTTGCCCTACCCTTACCCCCACTTTACTTCCTTTTGCAGCCCTCTAGGGGTTTCCAGGACTTTGTTACAGCCATTTTTGTGCCTAAAAGTTCGGGTCCCCATTGATTTCAATGGGGTTCGTTGTCCGTGCGATCGTTCGGGTTCCGTCCGGACCCGGACTTTGTCCCGAAGTTCGGACAGACCAGCAGAACCCGAACTTCCAGAGGTTCACTCTACTTATTAGTGCTTTTTTGCGCGCGCCTCTACGCGTTCTCCCGTGCATGCGCATGGTTCTATTTGGGCTGAGTGCACCCAGCAGCAAGTGCTGTCTGATCTACAGCATATGAGTTGTTTCCTGTGAGACCTGTAACCTGTTTATCTGTTTTCTGTGTCCCGACCTTGTCTGATCTCCGCCTGCACCGACCCCCGGCTTGCCTACGACCACTCTCCTGCCTGATCCCAGTGTACCTCTGCTGCCTTCCTGCTAACGACCCTGCCTGGACCCGACTACTCTCCCGCCTGCTCCTTTTGTATTGCACCACCAGCCCGTTCACGACCCAGCCAGTACGACCACGCTTCAGTTGCACGAGTGCTCCAATGGAATTCCTACCACCACCAGTGACCCAGTCCGACCCTTGTGCCATCCTGCACTCCCGAGCCACCTGTCTGCTCTACCAGGGGTTCCCGAGTCAGGGTAGTAAGGGAGGTTGCCTACTGCATAAGTCAGACTCATCCACCAGGTACGTGACCTTATCAGACAGCCATGACCGAGTCTGCACAGAGGCCCTCTCTTACGAATGAACTGTGTGAGCATTTGACCAGCCTTACTCAAGTTGTGAGAGACCTGCAAGCTGGCTACCTCCGGCTGGAGGACCACATCCGGGAGCTCCCTCAGCACACCATCATCCCTGCACCCATGGAGCCCGAGGTGCCCTTACCTGAACGGTTTTTGGGGGACCGTAAGAAATTTCGGGCTTTTCACATATCCTGCAAACTTTTCTTTACCCTGCAACCCCGCACCTTCTCTCAGGAGAACACTAAAGTGGGACTGGTCTTCTCCCTCCTCCGGGATGGGCCCCAGGCCTGGGCCCACCGGCTACTGGACCAAAAGGCTCCCGAAACCACAAACCTTACATGGTTCTTCCAGGCCATGGCTACAACGGAAGCCGAGCTCCATGCACTCCAGCAGGGCCACCGTACAGCTGGGGACTATGTATCGGAGTTTCGGCGCTGGTGCGCCGACACCGCATGGAATGGCGTGGCCCTTCAGTTCCAGTTCCGGCTGGGGCTGTCCGAGCCACTTAAAGACGAGTTGGCTCATGTGGGCGTACCTCTGACCCTGGATGTCCTGATTGATCTGGCCATCCAGATTGACCGCCACCTGCGGGAATGTTGCACCGAGAAGTCCACCGTCACCCCCACGTACTCCTCCTCCGAGAACCCTCCAGTACCCTGGCCGGTCGGTCCAGGACGTCCGGCTCTTCCCCCCGAAGTTAGGCAGAGACGTCTGTCCCGTGGCCTGTGCCTGTACTGCGGTGGCTCTGGACATTCTGTGCGGATCTGCCCTTCAAGATGTGCTATGGTGGTTCGGTATGAAGATTTTCATCCCTGAGGAGCAACGTCTGGCAGTTCTGAAACTGTGCCACGACCACAAACTGGCAGGACATTTTGGTGGTCGCAAGACTGCAGACTTGCTATCAAGGTCGTTCTGGTGGCCATCATCCAACAAGGATTGCAGGGAATATGTGAAAGCCTGCCCCACCTGTGCCCGCAACAAGGCATGGGGGCTTCTGAATCCACTTCTCCCTGCTGCCGGTAGCCGAGTTCGCCTACAACAACTCTGTTCATTCTGCCACCAACCAGTGACCATTCTGGACGAAACTCAGCTACCATCCCTCCTTCCTCCCCAATGTGGTACCTGAAAGCACTGTACCTGCCATACAGGACATCACCAACTTCCTCGGAGAGAATAACAAGCTTCTCCAGGATACTCTGTCCCGGATATAGGAGCACAACAAAGGATTGATTGGACATGTTGGCCTTGGCGAATGAGTATTCCATCTGATATTGTAAGTTCAGCAGGTGAATTACATCCACTAGTTGAGGAGGTTGGGGTGATTTCCATCTTTTCACTATTGCAAGACGTGCTGCAATTAGAATGTGAGTCACTAAAGTTTGTAGGTGTCTGGGCCATGAAGGAACCGAGAGGCCTAAGAGTAAGTCCAGTGGTGCCATGGGTATGGAGCAGTCACACAAGGTGGCGATGAAGTTGGTTATTTCTTGCCAGTAGGTTCTGATGTGTGAGCAGTCCCACCATATATGTCTCAGGGTTCCGTTGAGGTCGCAGCCTCTCCAGCATTTGGGTGAAGTGGAAGGGAAGATTGTTGCTAATCTGGTTGGTGTAAAGTACCACCTGTGAAACATTTTCTTCAAAGATTCCCAATGTGTGATGCAGTGGGATAGTCGCCAGGGGGGGCATTGAGGGCCCTTTGCCATTGCTCGAGTGAAGGTGGGCTGTCTGTGAGGGTGACCCAGTGGTTGATAGAGGGGGAGAGTAGATCCAGGGATGGGGAGGTGAGCAGTTTATACATAAAGGATATTCCTTTTGATGAGGTGTGTTTAGCGTTGTAGAATTTCAGGAGTTCTAGAGTTGAGGAGTCCGTGGATGACCATTGTAGTTTAGATAGTAGGGATCTGATTCGTAGATAGAGAAAGAAAGTATTTGAGGTATGTTATATTTCTGTTTTAGCTCCGAGAAGGACTGTATCCCTGAGGGTAGCAAGAGCATGCCCAGGTTTGAGATACTGGCTTTTATCCAATCTGTGAGAGGTAGATCTGGTGATAGTAGCTGTATCGCTTTAATGGGAATGAGTGCTAAGGCGTCCCTGGAAAGTCCCTTGTTGCTTTGTAGGATTGCCACCAGTACCCGTAGGGAGGCATTTATGATACCCAATGGGTAGTACGTAGGCTTGGGGTTGAGAAGGGTAGCGGCCAGAGTAAATTTTGGATCATTTGCAAGCACGGTGGCTTCTATTTGTATCCAGGTTGTGGAGTTGTTTGATGACCACCATGTCTTCAGCTGGTCTAGGATTATTGCGCGGTAGTACTCTTGTATGTTGGGTGCGCCTAGGCCTCCTTGTTGGACAGGTGTCAAGAGTACCATTTTGTGTACTCCAGGGCATTTCTGTTGCCAGATGAAGTTGTTGATAAGTTTTTGTAGTTTACTCAATCTTGCTTGTAGGAAGGGTAGAGGAAATGTGCAGAATAAATACAGGATATGTGGTAATACGTACATTTTGACTAGTGTGATCTGACCTGCCCAGGAGGGGGTTATGTGGTCTAGTTCTTTGGAGTGTCGGAAGAGTTTACCCACGAGGTCATCATAGTTTGTTTTTAATAGAGCTTGGCTTGGGAATGTCAGCCATATCCCCAGGTATGGGATGGAGGAGTTAGGGGCCCAGGCAAACGAGGAAGTGGAAGAGATATATTTGGTGGTTTGTGGGTCCAGGCCTAGGTTTAGCATGAGGTATTTGTTGTGGTTTATTTTATATCCGGAGATTGCGCTGAAGGAGTCTAGTAATTGCTGGACTGTGGGAAGGGATGTCATTGGGTTGGTCATAGCTATGATGACATCATCGGCGTATAGGCCGATTTTGTGTTCATCTTCCCCGACCATGATTCCTGAAACTGCAGGGGTAGATCTGATGGCCTGTGCCAGTGGTTCCATGACCAGGGCAAATATTAAGGGAGAGAGCGGGCAGCCGTGTCTTGTGCCGTTAGTGATCATAAAGGAGTCGGATGCGATACCCGAGGTCCATACACGTGCATTTGGTTTAGTGTAGAAGCCTAATATAGCTGTTAAGAGTGTTCCCGATATTCCAAACTTTCGGAGTACTGCTTCCATGTATGGCCAGTGGACTCTGTCGAACGCCTTCTCTGTGTCCAAAGATAGGAAGAGAGAAGGCGTTCAAGTATTTTGCACCCATTGTATGAGGTCCACAAAGCGTCTGGTTCCGTCTGCTGCCTGACACAAAGCCCACCTGGTCTGGGTGGATGATTTGGGAGATGACCGAGGACAGGCGTTGTGCCAGGAGTTTGGCGTACAATTTGGTGTCGGTATTGAGCAATGAGATTGGTCAGTAGTTAGCAGGATTGTCTGGTGCTTTCCCTGGTTTGGGTATGGTGACTATTAATGCCTCTAAAGACTCTTGAGGGATGTTACCTGTTGATGTTAGTTGGTTGAAGGCGTCGCATAAGTGGGGGTTAGGAAAGTGTCAAATTTTTTGTAATATTAATTTGGGAGGCCATTTGGGCTGGGTACTTTGTGAAGGAGGAGTTGTTTGATAACTTTTAGTATTTTGTGTGGGGTAAAGGGCTCCGTTAAAGTTGCTAGTTGGTCAGGAGAAATTGTGGGGAGGTGAATTGAGGATAAGAATTTGTCCTCCGGTTTTGGGGAGGGGGGGTCATAGGATCCGTCTCCTCTAGATTGTTTGGTTTGCATAGAACCTACTGAATTCAATGGCAATGTCAAGGGGATTGCTTAGGCGTTTGCCCTGGGGGTTCGTGAGAAAAGAGATTTTTTTTGTTGAAGAGCTGTTGTTTAAGTTATTGAGCTTGTTAGCCGAGAAGTAGGATGTCAGCTTGAGGCGTTTGATGTAGAGTTCATATTTATAGTGGAGGTGCTCACTAAGCTCATATCTTAAAGTTTTGAGTTCTGTGGCTGCTTTGGCGGTGGGGTTCTGTTTATTTGTTAGTTCTAGGGTGCTAATTTTGTGTAGTGAATCCGTGATGGAGGTATGTATCTTTTTGGTATGTGCCCCCATTTTAATGAAAAGACCTCATAGGCAAGCCTTGTGGGCATTCCAGACCACCGTACAGTCAGACACAGATTTTGCATTGTTTAGGAAGTAGTTCTTAATCTCGGATTGAATCTGTAGTTCAAAGGCTAGATTGTTGAGAAGGGAGGTATTGAGTCTCCAAATTGTGTGTCTAGGGGAATATGTGGAGTCAGACAGTTTCATCGACACCGGGGCGTGGTCAGACCACGTAATGGTTCCAATTTGTGCCTGTTCTATGGACTGCAGTGGGTGTTTATCTGTGATTATAAGGTCAATATCTGCATGTTGAGATAGGGCTTCCTTCCATAGTAGATTACGCTTGAAGGGGGAATTCAGCCCTTTAGCTTTTATGGAAGCAAGTGTAATGGGCATGGTGGTTGATGATGCTCGGAGGGGCCCGCTATTGGTGAAGGACTCTACCCTTTCATTTGTTACAGTCTGTAGCAAAGAAGTGATTACAATGATTGGTTAGTGAGAGTATGCACAGTGACCACGTAGGTGTCAGGTCAGAAATTCAAGATATTTAGCATTATGAACAAGAGCAAAGGTATGCAATAACTTGAACAGTTTTTTTAAACAACGGTGTGCTCTGCATACTATAACCTGGGGTGGTAAGAAGAATGCAAGCATTGAGTGCCCACACCGGATCGGTGTAGCAGGAGGATTGGGTGCATTTGCAGGCCATATTATTCAGTTCGAAGAGTGTAGTGTTAGAAGACATAGGGGCAGATCTTCCTTGTCCTGTGTCATTGGGGGGAAGGGGGAGCAAGCCCCAATTTGTTAGCTTTTTATAACCCTCTTTGGACTAGAGGATGGTGACTGTTTGGTGCTGGTACGTGACCATTAGCTTGGTTGGGAAGCCCCATTTGTAAGTTATGTTGTTTTGCTGTAGGACAGAGGTGATGGGCGTGAAGGCTCTGCGTAATCCCTTGGTTGCAGGGGAGAGGTCAGAAAACTGTTTTATGTTGGTGTATGGGGCTGGTAGTGACTTTGTGGCTCTGGTGGTTGAGAGGATTTGCTCCTTCACATGGAAGAAATGGATTCGAGCAGGGACATCTCTCGGTATGTCAGCAGGTAGGTGCGCTGGCTTAGCGATCCTATGGGCTCGGTCAATTAAGATGTCATGGGTGCACAGACGTGGGAGGAGTTTCAAGAAGAGTTGCTGCAAGTATGTGGTTATCTCTTGGGCTTTTGCCGACTCAGGGATACCCCTGAATTTGATGTTATTCTGTATGGCACGGTCCTCTAAATCCTCCAGCTTTAGTTTAATGTGGTGAATATCCTCTGCATGGTGTTCATGCACATCAAGTAGTTTGTTGTGTGCCCTGGAATAGTCTTGCATATTGTCTTCTAGTGCATCTGCTCTTTCCTCTAGGGAGACCACTCTGTCATGCAGTTGGGAGATAGATATTTGGATCTCCTTGTGTAGGTCTTTTTGCAAGGTGAGCAGCATGGATTTTAGCATTGCTTCAGATACAGGGTTATCTGTGACTGGGACAGAGGCCAGGGAGGTGGTATGCTGATGGTGTTGTGTATTGCAGCATTAGTGGAGGACCATAGTTGTTTTTTAGCCTGGGGCTCCTTGTAAGGGGAGTTTGTAGGTGATATGGCCAGCCTCTTACCTCTGTCTGATTGCACATCCAGTGGGGTGGTGTCTGGCGGTGGTAGAGTGTCCATGCCTTCCCAGGGATCTGCTGCTGCTGTGTTTTGCCATCCCTGTGGTTGTGGAGCTGGGTCATGAGGTGGATCAGGTGTGCCGTCTTGTCTGATGTTCCCGGGGTGGGTGCCATCTTGGACCTTCTGCATGGTCGCGTTTGTGGTATAGTAGTGGGTTAGACGACGTGGGGCAGTTGGCTTGTACCGCTTCTTTGGACATGCCCCTGTATGTCCTCTGTCTCTCCCTACCGCTAGGAGCGCAATTTTTGGGGAGATGGGACGCTCTGTGTTGCTGCGATCCGGGTTGTGGAGCAGAGTTTGGTTTTCAGGTAGCCATTTCGGAATGCTGCTTTTTTTATTTATTTTTTTTATTTTAACCACTTCAGATCCGCGCTATTGCCGAAGTACGGCTCCAGCGCGGATCTCAAATGCCCGGAGGACGTCCATGGACGTCCTCCACTGTGCACGCTCCTGTCGCGCCCCCTGGCGGCAGCGGCGGTGCGCGCGTTCTGCGCGAGCGTGCCCGTGGGTCGGGCGGACTCGATGTCCGCCCGAGACCCGCCGATCTCTTTTAGGAGCTTCAGAACGGGGAACCGCCATTGTAAACACGGCGGTTCCCCGTTCTGTGACAGGGGACATACCAGATCTACTGATCGCTGTCACTGGGATCAGTTAGATCTGTTATGTCCCGGCCAACCCATCCCCCCCACAGTTAGAACACACCCAGGGAACATTTGTTAACCCCTTCACTGCCCCCTGCAGGTTAACCCCTTCACTGCCAATGACATTTATACAGTAATCAGTGGACATTTAAATTTCTGATCGCTGAATAAATGTCATTGGTCCCAAAAATGTGTAAAAAATGTCCGACATTTCCGCCCCAATATCGCAGTCCCGATAAAAATCGCAGATCGCCGCCATTACTAGTAAAAAAAAAAAATAACTATAAAAACGCCATAAATCAATTCCCAGTTTGTAGATGCGATAACTTTTGCGCAAACCAATCAATATACGCCGATTGCGATTTTTTTTTTTACCAAAAATATGTAGAAGAATATATATCAGCCAAAATTGATGAATAATTTTTTTAATGGATTTGTACTTTAGCAAAAAGTAAAAAATATTGTTCTTTTTTGCAAAATTGTCGCTCATTTTTTGTTTATAGCGGCGATCAGAAATGACGCAGAGGGGATCAAATACCACCAAAAGAAAGCTCTATTTGTGGGAAAAAAAGACGCAAATTTTATTTGGGTACAACGTCGCGCGACCGCGCAATTGTCATTCAAAATGCGACAGCGCTGAAAGCCAAAAATTGGTCTGGGCAGGATGGGGGTTTAAGTGCCCGGTAAGGAAGGGGTTAAAGTAGACAGGTTGCATGAGTTTGTGTGGCTAATATGAGCCAGTGGCTGAGGAGATGCAAGGTACTTTCCCTTTAAGAATTTTCAGTTTTGCAGATTATGTTGGGATGGGAGTACCAAGATGGCCGTCGTGGAAGGCAGCACAGCGCTTCTGGCGAAATTGTGCTTGGTTGTAATGTGCACTGCCTGATAAGTGTTGTCGGGGATCAGTGCTGAGGATGGAGCTGGATTGTAGCTGGGATTCCCGGAGCTCTCTTCTAACATGTCCTGCTGCTGCTAAGGTCCGGACACGCCCCGATAATATAGTCTTTTATCGCCTCTGTGACCAGCCAGCTGCGCCGTCAGATCATTTCTCGGGCGTGCCGATGGAAACGGTAGGCCCGAGAAACACCGGCAAACGAGAAAGCCAGCCAGCAGCTGAAAAAAAAAATACCGGAGTTATGGCTGAAAGCTTCAGCTATAACCCCAGTAAACCACTTGCAAACAGCAGCATACATACAGTATATGGATATATAAAAATATGAGATTTTTCAAAATTACTTTGGTGTGATGGTTCATCGTCAACTTAGTCCAGTCAGAGTGCAACTGCAAGTCTATTTGACTTTAGTAAATCAACCCCATAGAGCGTGGGCAGCAGTAAATAGTTTGGCACACATAATTTTGAATACAAAAAGTGGTTGGGTTGGGGTAAATTTTGGTTTATTTAACCGAAGACAGTACTGGAAAATGTGAAAATCTCAGTAAATCTCCAACCAAAAGTGGGTGTAAAGCACCCACTTTTTCACCATGTCCACTAATCAATGAGGCACAACGTCGCACTTTGCTTAGTACACTTTCTTTAGCCCACAGTACTCTGTACCTACCATGAAAGGTTATTTAGTTGTTTTTGCACCCTAGGCCAAAGATCCCCAGCCCTCCTCTGCCTTGCAGAAAAAGAAATCCAGCTCCATCACAGATACTGCTTTCTGCAGAAGTACTCTGATTAAAATATACTCACAGAGTGAACAGCCTGTTTTACCAGCCAGGTGTCTTTAGGTCATTCATAGGTTGTCCATTGGTTTATTAAAGCTGACAAGCAATCATATCATTCACTCTCTTACATACTATGCCCTCCTCTACTCTTTCTTCATGTGCTGGGTTGCCTGTGATTTCTCCAGTTCTATTTCATCCTTTGGCTCCACGGACTATGCATGCCCCTAATCACATGTACTAATTGCCATCTACCTTTTAAGAATACTAGCTCTAGTTAGTAGGTGCTATCTATGACTATGACTTTTTGGTTCTTACTGTCCACCCATGCTTATCTAAAGTCTTTGAATTCCCCCTGCCTAGCTGCTTACTCTGAACTACATTTTAGATTTGGTATGTGGTTGTAAACCTTGTGCTATTGATCCTTGACTACCCTTCTATCTGATTCTTGGCACCATAGGCACCCAACTATTTTCATATTTGTTCCTCATATATCCTGTGTTATCATCTGCTGATTATTTGTAGTACTCCTTTTGTGCTATGGTTGCATGACCATCCACTGCATGAGAATTAGGGTCTCTGATTCTCAAAAATATATACTTCTTATAAAAATATTGAAATACCTTAAAAATGACTGTTAAAGTTAAAGGTGCTACAGTGGTTATTGATCCTAAGCTAGTGCCCATACATTACTCAGGCTTTATGCAATCTCCTTCCTCTAATGCCCACTATGTAAGAATGTCTTTTAAATCCTCCTTATTCTATGTAGTTATATTAGAATGTATCTAATGGTGGAGAAAATAACCGGATATCCAGTGACTGAGAGGTGTGAAGAGCTTAACGGGTCATTATACTCAGTGTGAGCAATCATTTGAGAGCGCATTTATAGTTCAAATAGACAACCCTTTTAATTAAGTCCATCACAGGTATTAACTTTCTAAGCACAGCAGTCTTTCCCATTAAGGGAAACCCCAGTACACTACTGTATCTGCCTAGTCAGCACAAAAATACTTAATTAAATAGCTTTAATGTTAATCTTAAAAATGGTTTAGGTTGTAAACATTTGTAAATACCTGTAAAGCCAAACTACTTTACTAAGATACATCCCCAAAATGTGGCCTTTTTAACTGGCCAGGAGGCTTAAGAGCCAATAAGGGTTTTTTTTTTGTTACGCCAAAAGAGAGGGAATAGAGCAGCCATAATATCAGTGATTTGGAGGCTATTGCAGAGTAAGCATAGGGAAAGCCGACAAATTGCAAATTAGTGCTAATTAACTGCTTCCGGACTGTCCACCACATATACAATGCGGCAGGGCAGCCTGGATGCGCAAAAGCACGTACCTGTACATGATTTTGTGCACGCAATCTGACGCGCGTGCGCCGCCGGAGCGCCGCTCCCACTGTGATTGGACACAGGTGGAGCCAATCAGTAGGTCCAATGACTGCCGGAGGAAAGGCAGAACGGCTGTTCTGTCAGGAAGTAAAAGAGAGAGACATGGATCTCTCTTTTTATCCAATACATCCACTCCCCCCACAGTTAGAAAGCATCCCTAGGAGCACACTTAACCCCTTGATCTTTCCTGGTGTTAACCTCTTCCCTATTACAGAAAGGTAGTACAGAGACAAACCTAAAGTGCTATATATAGAGAAGCCATCGGAATAAGGATATGTCAAAATCAATCAAGAAGTCATGTTCAAGACTATAAGGTAAATATAGAAAAATACCTTATTAATAAATTCACTTGAACATGTATATAAAAACACCCATGCATAGCATGGATATGCACAAGATCCCTCCACCACACTGATGACAACCTTGTGCATTTTTTTTAGCACTGATCACTGTATTGGTGTCATTGATCCCCAAAAAGTGTCGCTTAGTGTCAGATTTGTCCGCTGCAATGTCGCAGTCCTGCTAAAAATCACTGATCGCCACCATTAATAGTAAAAACAATAAAAACATATTGGCCTTAATTGATGAAGAAATTTGATTTTTTTTTTTTTTATTATTGGGGATGTTTTATAACAGAAAGAAAGCTCTATTTGTGGGAAAAAAGAACATCAATTTTATTTGGGTGCAGCGTCGCATGACCACACAATTGTCAGATAAACAACCCAGTGCTGTATCACAAAAAATGGCCTGGTCAGGAAGGGGGTAAAACCTTCCGGAAGCTGAAGTAGTTAAGAATCAGTACTTCTGGTTGCTAGCTCTTTGGATACTCAACCCAATTTCTGCCTTTTCTTTATATTATTATAATTGGGGAATATTTTGTCTTTCATTTAATTTTTCACTCCTTTGCTGTTCACAGCACACTTTTTCATTTTTTCAAGGCTGGTATTTTAGGGGCTTCTTTTCTTTTTGTGTTTTATTTTATATTTTTACTTTTTATTTTATGTTCATAAGGTCTTCCTTAAGTTTCGAGCACTCAAAGTGCTTAACTCACTTATAGCTGACCACCTGTGCTTGGAGTTGCTTTATGTTTGAAGCATGCCACTACATTGTCTAAAAAAAAAAACTAGATTCAAGATCAGCATGTATCTAAACCACCTCATTACCATATACGTATACTTATTATATCACCAAACTCCCTTATTTCTATAAAAAAAAAATTAAGCACACAATAGTTAGGCCTTCTTTCCCTAAATCAAATTGTCTTGCTTTGGCAAATCTTACATGGCTGCACCATGTGCAGTATCTTAATTCTTGTAGTAAAACCCCAGCCTGTGTCCTTTGTCTCTAGCAAATTTGGGCTTAGTCTTGCTCATTAAAGTTGACTTGCTGCTGGCCAATTTTGCACTGCTGTGTCCTTTATGGCAGTGGTTCTCAACCCTGTCCTCGAGTACCCCCAACAGGCCACGTTTTCTGAATTTCTCTTAGATAAAATAGCTGTCCAAAATACCAAGCCATTGACTCTGATTGAAAGCAGCTGTGCAAGGTAAAGGAAAACCTGCAAACATGGCCTGTTGGGGGTACTTGAGGACAGGGTTGAGAAACACTGCTTTATGGTTTCCAGTTATGCATTTCTACGTTTCTTCTAATTCCACAATTCTAAAACACCTGTCTGTATTATTTTTGTCTAGTACAATTGGGACAATTCTCCCTCATTAAAAATCTCTTGCTGCTGGCAAGTTTTACACTCCTTTTTTATCTGCAGTCTCTTAATCCTTAAAGAGAGCTTGATAAAAATTGGCCAGGTCAGAACAGTTGGTTAAGTGAGAACAGTGACAGCCTCAGAGATCTACTGTGCACTTGAAGCACAAAGACTGTGCAGTCAAAGGCAGCTCTCGGTCTGTTCTAATGATTGCGAACCAGCAGGACCAGTTCCTGGTCATTCAACCACTGTGACAGCCAATCACAGTGGTCACATGATTAGGCAGACCTTCCCACCACCCTGTGTGTATTAATCCATTTAAAAGTATGCTGGAACAGGTGGGAAGGGGTTAAAGGATTTGTATTTATTCCATGTTGCCTTTGAAACAGCATTAAAAGACCTTATCCCCACCGTATGGTATTTTTTTATTTGCATTGGTACATGTTCCCCATGTCCTACGCCTGTTAAGGAAGTTTTACCCCTTAATTCCAATTCATCACAAAAGTGTCCACCTTGAGCATGGCACTTTTTATTTATTTTTTTTACTTATTTATCAGAGGCACCTACACTGCACTGAGACTGAGGGTGCAGGTTTGTTGGGATCTGCCCTGCCATTGGAGAAAGGATCTGTGGCCTGTGTCTTTTTCCTCTTCCTCTTTCCAACCTCTTTCTCTTTAGGAAAGCATAATGTGCTCATAATATGCTTTGGCAGGTCCCTAAGGAGTGGGGTCCACCTGGCTTCAGCCTAGGCAGACTATGAGTGCTTTGTCCCTGCTAGAAGCCTTGTGCCCCATGGGGTTCAGAGATTGAGGCCCTTCTTCTTCAGAGTCTGGTCCATTACTGTACCCTTGTGCACATTTTTATGTGCTGTAATTTCATAGTTCCATTTTTTTGTTCGCTAGGAATCGACTTAGCGCAGTACCGTGGAGCCCTAAAAAAAATGGGGAAAAAAAATAATCACAGACGTGTTTAATATGGTGGTATTAAAGGCTTTCCATAGTCTACTCTGAGTGTTCCTCTATTCCAGAATCATCAAACCATGGTGTCTGTTTACAGCTGCGGCTGGTGTATAAGGGGTCCTTGATTACTCACGCAGGCGCAGCACTCTGCCGGGTTTCAGCCCATCTCCCGCGCCGCTCACCATCCACTCCAGGCTCCAGCATGCTCTCCGCAAGCCGATCTCTGCACACACCAGCCTGCCTATCAGATGGGGTAAGTGCAGGACTTGTCCTGACTTCGGGGGGGGGGGGGGGCACCTATCTGGTGACTGTATACCTTATCTGGGACCCTGTATACCCCTATCTGGTGACTGTATACCCTATCTGGGGCCCTGTATACTGCTATCTGGTGACTGTATACCCCTATCTGGGGCTCTGTGTACCCCTTTCTGGGACCCTGCATACCCTATCTGGTGACTATATACCCTATCTGGGACTCTGTATACCCTATCTGGGACCCTGTATACCCTATCTGGTGACTGTATACCCTATCTGGACTCTGTATACCCCTATCCGGTGACTGTATACCCTATCTGGGACTGTATATACCCCTATCTGGCGACTGGATACCCTATCTGGGACCCTGTATACCCTATCTGGTGACTGTATACCCTATCTGGGACTCTGTATATCCTATCTGGGACCCTGTATACCCTATCTGGTGACTCTATACCCTATCTGGACTCTGTATACCCCTATCTGGTGACTGTATACCCTATCTGGGACTGTATATACCCCTATCTGGCGACTGGATACCCTATCTGGGACCCTGTATACCCCTATCTGGGACCCTGTATACCCTATCTGGGACCCTGTATACCCTATCTGGGGCTCTGTATACCCCTATCTGGGACCCTATATACCCTACCTGGTGACTGTATACCCTATCTGGGACCCTGTATACCCTATCCGGGGCTCTGTATACCCTATCTGGGACCCTGTATACCCTATCTGGTGACTGTATACTGCTATCTGGAGCTCTGTATACTGATATCTGGGGCTCTGTATACTGCTATATGGTGATTCTGTATACCCCTATCTGATGACTCTGTATACTGCTATATGATGACTCTGTATACTGCTATATGGTGACTCTGTATACTGCTATATGGTGACTCTGTATACTGCTTTATGGTGACACTGTATACTGCTATCTGGGGCTCTGTATACTGCTATCTGGGGCTCTGTATACTGCTATCTGGTGACTCTGTATACTGCTATATGGTGACTCTGTATACTGCTATCTGGTGCTCTGTAAGTGTATACTGCTATCTGGTGACTCTGTATACCCCTATCTGGTGACTCTGTATACCACTATCTGGTGATGCTGTATGCTCAGTCTGGTGATGCTGGGCTGTATACTCCTGACACAAGGGGTGGAAAATATAAGGGGTGGGGCTTATGAGGAGTGGGAGGGGTCAAAAAGGAAGGGCAGGGTCTGGCGCCCCGCCATCCTAAAATGTCACCAGCCGCCACTGTCTGTTTATGAAACAGAGATCAGCTGCGATTCTCAGGATCACAGCTGATCTCTCTTGTGTACCGTTTTACGCAATCAAGATCAGGAAGAGAGAACATGTTCTCAGCTTCTCATCACCGCACACACCCGTTCTGTCACAAACAGACAGTTTATAAAAGTAAGATCTCACATCAGTTACACGGAAATATCTCCCTCTCAGATTCTCTAGCTCAGAGGTGGAGAATATGGGGTGAAGCTGGTGCAGTTAGAGGAAGAAGACTTCTTTCTTCCTATTTATCAGCACCAGTGGGTTAAAAATGAATATAAACAATATAAAGTATATATATATATATATATGTGTAAGTATGGGTATATATATATATATATAGTATGGTGGCCTGAATTTGTTGGAGGAGCCCGGAGGGTATTTAAGCAGCCCACTCACCTATGCTCTTTGTCAGTTCCAGTGCACGATACGTTACGTGACCAGGCCGACTTCCCAGCTCACTCGTGTTCGCGAGTCTGCTGTTCTGAATTCAGTGTGTTGCGGTTGCTTTATTCGAGGATTTTTGTCGATTCAGTCTTGCTCACTGCTGCAGGTAGGATTCGTTACCATTTATCGTATCATGTTCAGTTCATTGTCGTTCATCGTGTCCCCAATTTCTCCTATGTTCGGTTTCCCGCTGTGAAACTTACAAATCACTCGTAAGTCTCCCAAAGCGCACTCCTTATACCACCAAACATTGCATACTTTGTGTAACTACTAATGACCGATTCACATGGGTTCATGCCATTTCCTACTACCGATTTGCATTGGTTCATGTCATTTCATAAGGCCGATTCGCATCGGTTCATGTAATTCCCTACTACTGATTCGCATCGGTTCATGTCATTTCCCACTACCGATTCGTATCGGTTCATGCCATTTCCTATTACCAATTCGCATCGGTTCATGTCATTTCTTACTACCGATTCGTATTGGTGCACGTCATTTCCCATCACCGATTTGCATTGGTTCACGACGTTACCTACTACAGATTCGCATTGGTTCGTGTCATTACTCTTTCATTGCATTACAGCCCGATTCGAATCTAGCCTCATGATTTGTATCGGATGCACAGCACACACCGGTTCGCATTGGTCATCTTCCCCTCACAGCTGATTCGCATTGGTTGCATTCATTACAGCCTGAGTCGAATCTATCGACACTGGTGCTCATGATTCGTATCGAATATATGGCACACACCGTGTGAAGGTTATCTCATTCACATGGCCGTATCGGTTTTCTTTCTTACACTCTTCAGTACAACTACGACCAATTACGGCAACAGCGCATTCTTGCACAATCAATTTCTACTATCCTCATGTTCGCCTATCAGTAGGTTACTACTTGCAATTGCTGCAAAACTCTCATCCAGCTGCACAGACCCTCGCAAGTCATTGCGAACATGTCTCCAGCAAAACAGACTCTTGCAAATTGCAGCAAGCACAAACAGAAATACAATCTCTCACATTCACCACAAACACATCTGCATTGACAGCCCCAGTTTGCAAACGTTGCAATACACAACTGAATGCAACTTCTCGCAATCACTGCAAGCACGCACAAGCATCACTTCTTGCAAATCGCTGCAAACACGCATGAACAAACTTTTGCAAAAGCTGCAAGCACGCACAAGAATCACTTCTTGCAAATCACTGAAAGCACGCACAAGCATCACTTCTTGCAAATCACTGCAAACACACTTAAACTCTTGCAAACGCTGCAAGCACGTATTAACATAAACTCCTTGCAATTGCTGCAAGCATGTATGAACGTAAACTTCTGGCAATCTCTGCAACCACATTTTCTGTGGCACTTAATCAGCCACACATCATTTTAATGGCACTTAATCAGCCACTCGTCTCTAGTGGCATCCGCACATGAGCCACTCATCATTTTCTCTGCCATTTCTCCCTTAGATCAGTCGAGTTCAGGTTCCATCCTGCAGCAGGTTGGATGTTTTCTCAGGTAGAAAAAAAAAAAAAAAGCACATAGGGATCGCATCTTCATCAGGGCCGCCTGCACAACTGGGGTGGGAGTGGGACAGCTCGTCTTATCTCGGGTGCCACGCATTCTTTAGAGTTTTTCAAATCTCCACTCAGGGTACTATCACCATAGAACACAGTCAGCTCTATCTGCGCTTGTTGTTTCGTTCCTGTACTTCTCCTTTCCTCCTTCTCTGAAATTCCTGTATCCCACTCAGTTCCTATTCCACTATTATGCCTTCTTTTTACACATGCACCCCTTGTTTTTGTCTTATATCCGGAGCCATGTTGCAGGCAGGCAGTGTGGACTTCACACTCACCCCTCTGTCACCCTCCGCAGGCTCAGAGAGCGACAACATGTAGTCCCTCAGGGGATGCAACATCCCCAAGCTCTTAACGGAGCTGAGGCGCAAAGGCATCCACTACCCCGCTACAGCCAGGAAGGTAGAGCTTTTCAGGCTCCTCTTCCTGCCGTCAGCTGCGGCCGGGCCTAGCACTCAGCAGGCATACCTGCAGTCTATCTCTGGGCCATTTCCCAACTGCACTCTTTGGTCTCCTCCTTATAAGCAGCAGTCTGATGCCCAGACCAGAGTGGCAGATCTGGAAATGTGCCCACCCACGTCTCCCCCGGACCCAGTCGCAGTTCTGGAGCCACCAACTCCACCCACAGGTATGCCAGACTCCACACCCACCATCCTCCCTGCCCATCTTGTGCTGGCCACCATTAGGAGGGACATCTTGGAGGGCAAGGATGTCAACCTAGCGTCCTTTCTCATTTCAGTGCATGACTTGGTGGAAAATAAGGCATACGCCTGGGAGGGATGTCTCAGTGGTCATTAAGACTAAAGACCCCAGGCTCAACCGTAAGCTAACGGTCACTGAATTTGTCCTGGCTTTCAGGATGCTCAGGATGTCCTGTGCTCAGCCAACCCCAACAGGAGGGAGGAGCTGGATTACCACAGATCATTTTCGGCCAGAGCAGCAGCTAGACTTGCCCAGTCCCAGACCAAGACTGTCCACCTGTCGCTACTGAGCGGGAGCTGGCAAGCCCTGACTGGTGTTGAAGGTTGCAGGGGAATTGAAGGGGCTTCTTGTGGCTGTGTTTGAGCACCAGTTTGCCGTGTGGGTAGAAGATTGGTAGACGGCGAAGAGCGGGGAGCTTAGGCCGGCAAAGCGACGATACAAAATAATTCTGTGTCGGTGACACTCCAGTGTGGAACTGGTGACCTGAATTTATGGGAGGATCCCAGAGGGTATTTAAGCAGCCCACTTGCTCTTTGTCAGTTCTAGTGCACGATACCCCCCCCCCCATTCCCCTTCTTCAGGGCACTTCTCAGCACATTCCTCTCCATAATCACCCATTACTTATCTTGGGTATGCCCCTTTCTTGGCATACCTACAAACAATGGAAAATTTGGTCCTGGGACTTTAAATGAGATATGCCACATACGAACAAAAGTACAAGTGTATAAAAAGTTAATATTTTATTCACATACTGTATACAGATTGACATTATTATAGACAACATAATCACTTGCAGAGATCTGGCCATCAAGCCATCAAGGGCCCTGGAAAGAGCTGACATGCCACAAAATAAGTAGAATAAAATATTCATGAACATACAAACACATGATAAGAATGATGTAAAAAAGTATACATGAGCAGATACATGATAATTAGTGTAGAAGTCAGATTGTATGCGCATTGATATAACTCATGCATTTCATGGCTTATAGCCACTTGTCAGGAATGCAATGCTATGAATTTTAGTGGCTGTAAATATAAATGAGATGATGACTCATTAACCGCTTGCCCACCGCCCACCGTCATATGACGGCGGAGCGGTAAGCCTCTTGTTCTGGGACGACGTCATATGACGTCATCCCTTTAAGCCGGAATTGCGCGCGATCGGGCGCGCGCATCCCGGCTCTGTCGGTGTGACACGCCGCGTCACCGACGGGGGTGAACAGTCATTGGCCATGGCTGTTTACCATGTGATCGGCCGTGACGAAGTCACGGCTGATCACAAACCACATTTCCCCCATTCGCACGGCGCATGCGCGCGCTGCGCGTGTGCGTCGGTGGCGGCAAGTTCCTTCACCCCAAACTCGCTCATCCATGTCTTTATGGACCTTGCTTTGTGCACTGGTCCAAATCATTTGGTCGAGGGGGGATTATGGTGTGGGGTTGTTTTTCAGGAGTTAGGCTTGGCTCCTTAGTTCCAGTGAAGGGAACTCTTAAGGTGTCAGCATACCAAGACATTTTGGAACATTTCATGCTCCAAACTTTGTGGGAACAGTTTGGGGATTTAAACTTTGGTTTCACTTTTTAAACTCAGCTGCACTGTAATCTCATAATATCTCATGAGATTACAGGCAGCCCATCCACTTTTACATGAATCTTAGCCGCTTTCAGAAAAAAAATTCTCCTATATTCTCCCTCTGAAAAAAGTTCTCAAATTCATAAACAGGCTGCAGAGGAAAGAACTACTGAGAACTGAACTGAGAGAAAAGTTCTCAGTTTAATAAACATACACCCATGTCTTTATGGACTTGGTTTTGTGTATAGGGATGCAGTCATGCTATAACAGAAAAGGGATTTCCCTAACCGGTTGCTACAAAGTTGGAAGTATAATGTAAAATGTCACGGTGCTGTCCAGCTGGTTCAGTGCTTGGTTATAAGTTGATCTCAATGGCTGTGACTCTTTGCTTTGTTCTCTTATGGAACAAATCTGAGATAATAAATACACAATTAATTAAAAGGACAAAATTAAATGTCACAAAGTGTGTTACAAAAAGTAAATCTCCACAGAGGACTCTGAAAGTGTTTGTGAAGTTACAGGCTTGAGAATTCTCACAGAGGGGAAACTGACCTATGAGAATGACTTTACGAACTTTAGAATATTAGACTGGAAGGAAGAAACTGAGCAAGACAAAGCCAACCAGATGAGTTTCCATTGTTATAAAGCTATATTTTAGGATTTATTTTAATCACATTTTTTATAATAATATAATCAGCTATCTCTGGCACATTTTGTATTGTTGAAAAATAACATGGCAAAAAATAGAATTATATTCTATTAAGTCAATAATAATTCAATCATTAATATTATTATTCAGGATTTATATAGCGCCAATGGTTTGTGCAGTGCTTTAAAAATGAAGGGAGACAGTACAGTTACAACTGAACTAAAAAAAGGTTAAGTGGGTCCTGCTTGTGAAGACTAACAATCTGAAAGTGAGGGGCATGTGAAACAAGCATAAATAACTGTGGGTGGATGATTTGATGGTGAAAGTAAAAATACAGTTTTTAGGTGGAAGTGGGATAAGCTTCCCTGGGGAGATACGCTTTTTAGGGACCATCTAAAGGCAGAGTATGAGCATGACAGATTGGAGTACAGAGTTCCAGAGGATGGGAGAGGCTCTGGAGAAAGTGTGGAGATTAGCATGGAAGGAGGTAAGGAGGGAGCTGGAGATCAGGGGGTCTTGGTAGGAGTGAAAAGGGGTTATATTTTGAAAGAAAGTTGGTGATGTAGCTGGGGGGCAGATTTGCTAATTACTTTGTATGTTGTTGTTGGTATTCTTACTTTGATTCATTGGGCAATTGGAAGCCAGTGTAGGGATTGACAGAAAAAGACAATGGGCATGGCATGGTTAGTAAGGTGGATAAGAATGACAGCAGCATTCACAATAGACTGAAGAGAGGATATGCATGTAGAGGTAGGCCAATGGGAAAAGAGTGCAATAGTTAAGGCAAGAGATGGCAAGGAAGTAAATTAGTACTTTTGTGGTGTTATTGTTTAAGAAGGCACATGTTTTGGAGATGTTACAGTGGAGAAGGCAGAAACACTAGGGAATATTAGCAGGGTATTGAAATCATGCTTTGGAAGCTTCTTTGAAACAGTAAACGGCTTTACTTTTATAGAGAAATATATTACACAGCTTATCATCATGGAGACAGAAGTATACAAGTACACCCTTAAATACAGACAATACATCCTGTTATCCCATTACCACAAAAAATACACATTATAACTCTGCAGTGCCACCTGCTGGGTAGAAAGGTATAATGCATATGTATATAGTTCACAGCACACAGTACATTACATGATGTTGCTTTTTCCAACACCCCTTGGTGAGTACATCAGTAGTCATCTACTCTGATGGGCAGTATTGAATATCAACAACACCTTGCTCTTGATTGTCCCTCAGTAGGTTATGCTTAACATTGAGGTGTTTGGTCCTAGGATTGACCCTTTCTGATTGCGTATGCTTTATACATCCCTGTTGTCTTCAATAATGGAATTGATTTTGACATGACTATCCCAATGTCCATGAAAGTTGACAAATCCATATCGCTTCTTGACAAGCATATGCTGCTGCAATGTACTCTGCTTCAGTTGAAGATAGAGCGACATTTGTTTGCTTGCAACTAAACCAACTTATGGTTCCTTCCCCATACTGGAAGATGAATCCACTTTTGGCTTTGCGGTCTGTGCAGTCCCCGGCCCAATCAGTATCCACATATCCAACCAGTTTTGGATTTGATGTTGCTGGTAACCGCAACTTCATCTGAATTGTTCCTTTGAGGAACTGCATCACTCTTTTTATTGCATTCCAGTCACATGGACAGGGAGCTGAGACTTCGCTGCATAGTATGCCCACTGCTGCGGCTATGTCTAGTCTTGTCACAGTGGCAACGTATAACAGCTTACTTGTTGCTCTGTGATACATATCATTGTTGGGTAGCAAGTTTTCTGCTTCATTGTTCTTTAGATAGCCTGATTCCATAGGAGTTTTCACTTCCTTTGCCTCTTGCATATGGAATTGTTCAAAGATTTCTGAAATATTCTGAGATTGGTTGAGAAGATAACTTCCATCTTCTTCACTCTCTATTTGGATTCCCAGATAGTAGCTAATGTTCCCAAGCTCTTTGATTTCAAAATTTTCTTTCAGCTTATGAACTATCTGATTGTAATCCCCTTCTTGTTAAAAACAAGTTATAATTTCATCAACATAGATAAGGATGTATATCCATCTGTCTCCATGATTCCTGGAGTAGAGAAAAGGGTCTGCTTTACTTGTTGAGAATCACTCTTTCGTAAGCACTTCATTGACTTTCTCATTCCACATCCTTGCAGATTGTTTAAGACCGTAGATGCTCTTCTGAAGTTTACACACAAGGTTGTCTCCTTGCTCAACTCTGGTGGTTGCTCCATGTACAGATCTTCCTTAATGTCTCCATGTAGGAAAGCATTTTTAATGTCTAGGTGTTTCACTTGCATGCCCTTCCTGGCTGCAATGCTAAAAAGCGCTCTGATTGTAGAGTGTTTTACGACGGGAGCAAATGTTTCATAGTAATCTTCACTGAATTTCTGGGAGTAACCCTTGGCAACTAATCTGACTTTGTATTTGTGGATATTCCCTTCTGAGTCTGACTTTACTTTAAAAGTCCACTTACTTCCTATAGTTTTGTGGTTAGGAGGGAGCTCTGTTAGTGTCCAGGTTTTATTTTCTTGAAGTGACTTTAATTCTTCTTCTGCTGCTTTTCTCCATTTATTGGCTTCATGTTTTGGGAGTTTTTCTATGTCTTCCCAGGATGTTGGTTCAAGTATGCTGTGTGTTGTGACAGTGTATGACAGCTTGTGGGGTGGTATCCCCTTTGTTGTCTGAGTGGATCTTCTGACTTCAGGCAGTTCAGCAGAACCTGGAGGGGAACTTGGTTTAGGTAATGTGAGTTCCACCTCTTGTTCTGATTCCTGCACAGGTTCGATTGGTCGACCTTTTCTTCTGGTTTGCTTGGCATACTCACTTCACAGTTTTCAGGGATCAGTGTTTCTGGTGATAGGCTATCATCAAAATAAACGCTTATTGTCACTTTGTCAATCTTTGGGTGTAGCATTCTGTAACCCTTAGTTTGCTCACTGTAGCCTACTAGAATGCCCTCTATAGCTCTGTTCTCCAGCTTGGATCTCTTTTCACTTGGTATATAAGCATATGCTTTACATATGCTTTACATCCAAATACTCTGATGTGCCCAATGCTAGGCTTTGATCCATGCCACATTTCAAATGGAGTCGTTTTAATGGCTCTTGAGGGTAATCTGTTCTGTAGATGGGTTGCAGTCATGACTACTTCTCCCCAATACTTGTGAGGAATGAGTCCACTTCTTTTCTTATGTATTCTCCACCATTGTCAGTGTGTATTATTCCTGGCTTGCGTTGGAATTTGTTGCTAGACATGGCAAGGAACTCTTGAAGTTTCTCTGATGTTTCATTCATGTGTTTCATCAGATAAGTAGTTGTAAAAGACTTTTCACTGATAGAAGGCTGCCTTCTAGTTTCTTTACAAGGATACTGTGGTGACCTCCTTGTGGTGTAATGCAGTTCAGGAAGCCTTGGCTTTCATCTTTGGCAGTGATGCATTTCCTGTTTGCTAGGAAAAACGTTACGTCCTTTGCACTGTAATCAATGTTTGTGAAAACATCGCTAGTCATGTGGCTTGTCGCTCTTGAGTCTATGCACCAGCTGCGTGGCTTTCCGCTCTGTGTCACTTTAAAGGTTCCACTCCATGATGTGTGTGCAGTTTCCTTTGTGGCTGCTTTGACTTTTTTTTTTTCGCTTTCGTTGCTCCGCTTACCTGATAGAACAGTCCTTTTTTAAGTGACCAATCTTTTTACAGCAAAAACAGGCTCTGCTTTCTTTCTTGTGCTTTGTGCCTTTATAGATCTTGAGAGCTTGGTCATCATGCATGGTGCATATTTTCTTTCCTTCTGTCATTTTCATCAATTCATTTTCCTTTGACATATTCCAGTGTAAGTTCCTGCTCAGGTCTGGTTTTTAAAGCATTAATGAGATCATTATATGCCTCTGGAAGGCTGTAGAGGAGCAGGGCAACAATATGGTTATCTTTGATGTAGCTGTTCTATGATCCCTAGCATAGCTTTCAGGTGATCACACATTTACTGGCCTTCTATTCTCATCTTGTATAATTTTCTTAGCAAAAGCTGTGTTGCTATTGAGACTTGAATTCTCATGCAGTTTTTGTTATAAAGCCCACATTCCCTTGCCCGTTTTCTCTGTTCTTATGTGGATAAGCTGGTCATCTTCCACTAGTAAGCTTATAATTGCTTTTGCCTGTCTATCCTTCCTGTCCCAGTCCTCTGTGTCTCTATTTGTCTGTCTGTCTGTATTTAGCACTTGCCATAAGTCATCCTTGTTCAGAATCATTTTTAGCCTGACTTCCACAGCTGGTAATTGGCATTGTTCAGCTTTGCAATTGCAAACTTTACATCTGAACTGCTTGCCATCTTTCAAGAGCTTGTATACAGTACTCGCAGACTCTCTGTAAAATTCTTTCTAGTGCCTGGACTTGCAGTATCCTCTTCACTGCCTGGGTGGTGCTGGGTGCCTACTGGGTGCACTGGAACCCATAACCTGTTAGCAGGGTACTGAAATCATGCTTTGGAAGCTTCTTGGATAGAGCAAACGGCTTTACTTTTATGGAGAAATATATTACATGGCTTTTATCATCATGGTGACAGACAGGAAACAGAAGTATACAAGTACACACTTAGATACAGACAATACATCCTGTTATTGCATTACCAGAGAGAATACACATTATAACACTGTAGTGCCACCTGCTGGATAGAAAGGTATAATGCATATTTACAGTATCTCACAAAAGTGAGTACACCTCTCACATTTTTGTAAATATTTTATTATATCTTTGTGTGAGAGTGATGACACCAAATTTAACACACCTGCTCCCCATTCACACATGAGACCTTGTAATACTAACGAGTCACATGACACTGGGGAGGGAAAATGGCTAATTGGGCCCAATTTGGATATTTTCACTTAGGAGTGTACTCACTTTAGTGGCCAGCTGTTTAGACATTAATGGCTGTGTGTTGAGTTATTTTGAGGGGACAGCAAATTTATAGTTATACAAGCTGTGTACTCACTACTTTACATTGTAGCAAAGTGTCATTTCTTCAGTGTTGTCACATGAAAAGAAAGCACCTTGACGGCGAATAGGTGCACTCCCATACACGACCATCCACTTTTAGACAGAGAAAAGATTTACTAAAGCACGCATCAACAAATAGAAGCAAATTTACTGATGGGCACAAAACGAAGCAACCGTCTAAATGTGTTCATCTCCTAGAACCAGGTGCACAGCAGAGAAAAATCTTTTTAACAAGATCTCACTCATTTTACACTTCCTATACATATGTTGAACATTTTAAAGAATACCTGCTTATTATTATTAAAAATAATTCTAAATGTGTTAGTATAAAAGGATTTATTTCCAAAATTCCAAACAGTCATAGACTTCAGCTAGTTCAAATGCCATAGTAGAGTCTTATTCTGCATTAATCACCCATGATCCTGCCTAGGCAGTATAAAAATGGCATGTTTGCTAGGCAGTATAAAAACGGTATGTTTGCTCTACTTTTTCAGCTATTTACACTGCATAGTATTGTACTTTAATGAAACGGTGTTTCAGTTGTGCATACAAAGCAAGGCTGTGGCTTATATGTGTGCCAAGGTGCATTAAATTTATTAAGAAGGATCATAATGAACAATAGATAGATTCATTGTTCTTTACACATTTATTTACCCCACAATTAATTTGGGGTAATATTGATTTCAACCACATTTGGCATTCTGAGAAATGTCTATAATATTTGAGCAGAAAGCCAAACTACTTTTACACCTGTGTTTCATGCTAATACTATGTTATTTTGTATAAATAAATAAAATCTAAAATTAATGAGTCATAGGAGGCATGAATATGCATACGATTTATTTTTGTGCACGCATGGTACTTTAAAAGGTGGGCTGTGCCAAGCACTGTCATTCTCCTGTCAAGCCCTTTTATCCCTAAATGATGCAATATTGATTGGTTGATTGATTTTTATTCAATGTATAGTTTAGCTGCTGAGTTGTATTAAAAGTGTGCATCTCTAGGATTGGAAAATGTAAATAAAAGTATAACAAGAGATGCTCATAATTCTTTTCTTGGTACAGCATATGTCTGAGTTACACACCCATTTCAGTATGATTTGAGCGAGGTAAGGTTTAGTATTTGTTCAGACATGAGGTTTTCCATATGTATGGCACTGAGAATGAAGATATTTTTCTCTCCCTGAATATCACTGCCAATGAGCATTGCGAAAACCATATGTCTCTCCTTTTTTAAATATCTGACTGCAAAGAGGGCCATTTGGCTTTAACAAGGGATCCAATTCATTAACTGATGCTGAAAATTGAACTTCAGAACATCACTAACTCCGCAAGCTACCCTCCACAACCAATGAAATTGTAGCCATTTCAGGGGCAATATCAGAAAAACACATATTGGTAGAGTAACTCCCTCTCTTTTTCCTTATCTTCTTTTTCACTGCAGGTAGATAATGGATTCCAAGCCTATGCAACATGCCATCATTGAGTTCCTGGCAGGGTTGCCAATCGCCAGTAAATTTACAGACAGTTTGTAAAAATCAGTGATTTTTACAACTGTCTATAAATATCAGGGTCTGATAATTTGTCATACTGTGCTGATTTTTTAAGTGTAAACCAGGCAAATTACTTGTTATGGGTATTGTCAGTGTCTTCATGCTGTGTTTAAATATCAATTGTCTTAGTTTTTAATAGGAGTTCTGTTATTTTTCAAGCTGCCAGTAAAAAATGTGCTCCGCCAGTAAATTTACCAGGTTTTGCCAGTAAAAAACACTGCGGGGGGTTGGCAACACTGGTTCTTGGTGAAGGAGGTGTGCAGGCCATCAGACATCCACAGAAGGCTACAACATATTTATGAAGATGACATCATTGACAAGAGCAACATTCACAGATGGTTGAAAAAGTTTAAATGATGTCCTCTACGCAGCCAGCCCAAGGATATTCATTTTCAGCTGGGTGACTGCTATTTTCATATTTCAATGGGCACTGCTGAAAAAAACTTTCACTTCTTCGAAAATATCAAACCATTTCCTATTGTTTTGAAAACAATGGAGAATAAGAATGGTTTCACTGTCAGCTTTATGAAAGATGTGATACACTGCTACAGGGGATTGCTGCATTTGGTGGACTTGCCCTATTGTGATGTAATTTTGGAGGAAAGTTTCCATAACTTAAATGTATTGTTTCACATAGATATTTCTAAAAATCCCTGGCAGGCTCTCCTACACAGTAATAATACACTTATTATTATACAATTATTAACTAAATCAGAACAATCTTTAACACACCACCATAGCTAAGAGCTGGAAACAGTGGCTTAAACCATTCCCAGGGGTCCAACAAAGTGTAGATAACATTATGATCGGTGAACGTCTGATGAGCATTTTGGAGTTGGACTATAAACATACAACCCCAAATTCAAAAAAGTGTAAAATCTATATAAAAACAGAATACAATGATTTGCAACTCATAATTTGTTCACAATAGAAAATATAAAACTGATCAAATATTTAAACTAAGAAAATTTACCAATTTAAGAAAATAATAAGGTCATCTGAAATTGATGACAGCAACACATCTCAAAAAAGTTGGGACAGAGTTATGTTTACCATGGTGTAGCATCTTCTCTTCTTTTAACAACACTCTGTAAACTTCTGGGAACTGAGGAGCCAAGTTGCTGGAGTTTTGGGAGAGGAATGTTGTTCCATCCTTGCTTGATATAGGATTTTAACTGCTCAACAGTTCTGGCTCTTCTTTATCATATTTTTTGTTTCAAGATGTGCCAAATATTTTCAATTTGTGAAAGGTCTAGACTGGTCATTTAAGTACCTGGACTCTTCTACTATGAAGCCATGCCTTCATAGATGCAGTATGTGTTTTAGCACTGCCCTGCTGAAATATGCAAGGCAAGGCCTTACCTAAAAAAGACATTGGGTGGATTTACTATAAATGGAGGTTGCAGCTTTGCATAGAAACCAATCAGCTTCCATGTTTTTTTTTTGTCAAAATGTAATTGAACAAGCTGGATAACATTGGCCACATTTTTACCACCCATTTTTAATTTTTCTACTTTTCACAAATGATGGATTTTTACTTGAATAGACTTATGTGATTTGATCCATTTCTATATGGTTTACACAATACATGTTTGCACAGGTCACTTCTAGTGACAATTTTCTTTGCACAAGTCACATTTAGTGACAATTTTCTTTGCACTTGATATTTTGCTGTTTCACGCAATCTATTGGTATTTACTTTGTGGGAGCGCAGTATAATTATTTGCACTTTATGATCTTTATGACAATTTTTCTGGTATACAAGCAGCGCCACCATATTTATATCCATTTGCGCAGGTATAGGAATGCTGTTGTTCCATTGGTGTGTATATGGCTATAGAGTGCTATCCTTTTTTAATATATGAGCATGGTGTGTCTCTGATGCTTCCTGGCTCTCATTTGAGGTAAGGCTCAGTAATAGTATTTATGTTGCTCAATTTTTCTAGCCTCATGTCCCCCAATATGCTGATCCTGTATCATTGTCACACACCTGGTGACGGAGTCTGCCTTATGCAGGGAACAGTCACACTTGCGCACCTGATTCTGGGGCCCCTGGTAGAGCAGACAGGAGACCGAGAGTGCAGGATGGCACGAGGGCTGGATTGTCTTTGATGATGGTGTAAGAGATTCCGGATCGACTCGTGCAGACAGGAAGGAAGGTGATTCGGGCTGGGATGGCAACTGACGGGCGGTGCAGTACAAAGGAGCAGGCAGAAGAGTGGTCAAAGTCCAAGCAGGGTAAAGATCTACCAAACAGGCAATGCCAGTCTGACACCACCACCAATCCCAAATCTATATAAAAAGAACAAGACCCCTGTTGGTGGGACTTTAAAAGTGGTGGAGCAGAGATTAATTGCTACAGCATATTCTTGTAAAAGTTTACATTTATTGCAGATAAATTCAAATTAAAAGATGAAGTTACAGACTTTTTCAAGAGAATTTTTATATGTACATTGCTTTACAACCTGTTAAAAATCCTAAGAAAATTCCAGCCTTACTGGCACACATCAACAATCAAGTGCATGTACTCTGTACACCATTCCACAGTCCTATGCAAAAGGAGAAGAGACTGACGCGTTTCAGGTTCAAGCCTTTCGTCAGGGGCTTAATGTAGAATGTATTTGCGTATCTAAACGCAGTTTCTAGATCTTCCTAGTTCTGGTGTGCAATATAGAGTAGTCCAAAAAACATGAATAAAATCTGCGCTACATGAATAAACGAACAGCTGCTGGCATAATCTTGATTGATCCTTCAAGCTAAATAATATAAGTCCAAAAGTGCAGCGCTTTAAAATGTCCAAGAATGATAGTTATAGCTTGGAAAAAACTGAAGGAAATCCCAGCACCAACTTCAGTGTGGAAAGGGTAGCACACCACACCACCGTGAGCAGCCAAACTCCTTACCAGATCCCTGTTTAGGTAGCGCAATAAGGATCACCCTCCTGAAACGATTCCGTCCAATCCTCCAGCATACAGATAAAACGTCTCCCCCGTAGGGGTTTCACCACAACAAGGGATAAAGAATAGACCCAAATAGTGAAGCCCGTCTTTTCTAAAGTTCTGCAGACCTAGAACCTATTTGTCAATATAGAGTAGTGTAAGAATAGAGCTGGAGTCAGAATGGTACTTCAAAAGTTGGTATGGCAGGGAAAGTTCAGGCCCGAGCATAATCATGTATTAGAGTTGCCCTCATGTTGACTACTGTAAGAAGTTTGATCCAATCATGTTGAATAGTATGGAGGACAGGGAGGTGTGTGGGGGGGAGGAAGACAACCTTGCTCCCAGGTCGCCCTTTCTCCAAAGCGTTTGCTCAAAAATGTTGCATCAAAATTGTTTCTAGGGCACCATATACCTTGATACACACAGACACCAGCGGAAGCAGATATCTCTGCAGTTCACGACGGGATCTACCGTACGTGTTCTCCTAAGATGGTGCCTGTGTCTCCAAGGTCTCTCGTCTCCAAACGTGGCAGCTTCGGCTCAATTCGATGCAACATCCATACTATTCGACATGATTGGAACAAATAGATATACATTCTACATTAAGCCCCTGACGAAAGGCTTGAACCTGAAACGCGTCTGACTCTTCTCCTTTTGCATAGGACTATGGAATGGTGTACAGATTACATTCACTTGATTGTTGGTGTGTGCCAGTAAGGCTGGAATTTTCTTAGGATTTTTAACAGGTTGTAAAGCAATGTACATATAAAAATTCTCATGCAAATGTCTGTAACTTCATCTTTTAATTAAAATTTATGTGCAATAAATGTAAACTTTTACGAGAATATGCTGTAGCAATTAATCTCTGCTCCCCCACTTTTAAAGTCCCACCAACAGGGGTCTTGTTCAAGCAGAAGTCGTAATCAGGTGGGCAGCAGAGGTACCGGGGATCAGACAGGAGAATGGTCGCGGGTAGCTGGGGGTTGGTGCAGGCTGGAATCAAGCAGGTCAGGACAAGTTGGGTCTTCAGGGAACAGGATCAAACAACAGGAACAGAGCTGAGGCTCACAGGTACACTATACATTTTAGAATGGACAGCACTGGCTGCCATCCGCTTAAATGGGGCAGTTTGGCGCAAAGGCGCGTGCACACGCTACATGCGCCCGCGCACAGGCCTCCAGACCTGGTTTCCATGGGCAACAGTGGTTTCCTAACATTGCCCCCCCAACTTCCTGGCCGTTTCTTCTGAAAGCTTGAATTAGTTCTGCTGCATGAATGTTTGCTTCTGGTTCCCACGAGTTCTCTTCAGGTCCATAACCCTTCCACTTTACCAGGTAATGAGTAATCCCAGCCCTCTTCCAACAATCCAAGATGGCTTTCACCTCAAACCCCTCCTCTCAGTTTACCAGAATTGGTTCAGTTGGACCCACCTTCCGTCCTGGAAAGGGGTCTGGGACAGCCGGTTTCAACAAGGATGTGTGAAATACCGGGTGAATCCGTAAGGAAGGGGGAAGATCCAGCTCAAATGCCACTCTATTCATTTTTTTCTTGATTGGGAATGGCCCAATGAATCTAGGTCCCAACTTTTTGAGGGGCAGACTAACTTCAGATTCCTGGTTGACAGCCAAACGCAGTTGCCCGGCTAAAGTACCAACTCCCCCCGCCTTCTCTTGTCGAAGGCCTCCTTGTTCAGTTCTTGAGTCCTAGACAGAGTGTCCTGCAGGAGCCTGTTATTGGACTCCAAGAAGCTTGTGACCTCCTGTGCTGCTGGAACTGGGCTTTCCAGAGTCAGATCAGGAAGGAACGTGGGATGGAATCCGTAGTTGGCCCAGAATGGGGACTGCTTGGTGGCCGAGTGAATGGTGTTGTAAGTAAACTCGGCCAGTGGTAACAATGCAACCCAGTTGTTCTGAGAGAATGAAGAAAAGCAATGAAGATACTGCTCCAGAGTCTGATTCATTCTCTCAGTTTGGTCGTTGGTCTGAGGGTGGTAAGCAGACGAAAAGGATAGCTCGATTTCCAATGCTGCACACAGGGCTTTCCAGAATCTGGAGGTAAATTGGACCCCCCGGTCGAATACAATATTACTGGGAACTCCGTAAAGTCTGACTATTTCCTTGATGAAGATGTCTGCCATTTTGGCAGCTGTGGGAGTGCCCTTCATGGGCAGAAAATGCACCATTATGGTCATACGGTCATTGACCACAAAGATGGTGGAATACCCTTCTGATGGGGCAGCTCCTTGATGAAGTCCATGGCTAGCTGAGACCACGGGTGCTCAGGCACTGGGAGTGAGTTCAAGAGGCCCCAAGCTTTGGCCTTGTCTGTCTTATTTCGGGCACAGATAGGACAAGAACTGATGTACCTCCTGCAATCCTCCTCAGCTCTTGGCCACCAGAAGGAATGGGAGAGCAATTCGGCCGTCTTGCGAGCCCTGAAATGTCCGGCCAATTTGTGGTCATGGCAGAGACCTAAAGTCCTTAGGCCTAGACTTGCTGGGACAAAGACCTTGTGAATGAACCACCATAGCCCATCCTTTATTACCAGTCTTGAATCAGGAGGACTGGAGGAGCCCGCCAGGTCCCGTTTGATTCGGGACAGCAAATCCTCCTGGGTGAGCAGGAAATTCCTTGCGGGAAGTATGGCGTCGGGCGGAGTGGTGTCACCCGACTCCGAGAACATCCAGGAGAGAGCATCCAGTTTTACATTCTTTGACCCTGGCCTGTATGTCAGGTGGAACTGAAACCTGGAGAAGAAGAGTGCCCAGCGGGCCTGTCAGGGGTCTCAGTCTCTTGGCCGTCCTCAGGTACTCCAGGTTTTTGTGATCAGTATATATAAGGATGGGGTGTGTGGCCCCCAAGTAAGTACCGCCATTCTTCCAGGGCCGACTTGATGGCCAGTAGCTCCCTGTCTCCCACGTCATAATTCTTCTCAGGTGCGGATGGTTTACGAGAGGCCTTGGTACCTTGTCGTTGGGAAAGAATAGCTCCCACTGCAGTCTCTGAAGCGTCCACTTCTAGGACGTAAGGCAAAGCAGGGCTTGGATGCTTCATGATTGGTGCAGAGGTGAACAAAGACTTGAGTGTCTGGAAGGCAGCTTGGGCTTTGGCAGACCAACAGAACCGAGAGTTCTGCTTTGTCAGTTGGGTGATTGGAGTGATGATAGCTGAGAAGCCTTTAATGAATTTCCTGTAGAAATTAGCAAAACTGACAAACCGTTGGTCCCCTTTCCTGTCTTTTGTTGCTGGCCAGTCCAAAATAGTGGATACTTTTGAGGATCCATGTGGATGCCCATGATGGAGATAACCAGCCCAAGGAATTGGATGCTGGGTTGTTCAAAGGCACATTTTTCTGCTTTGGCGTACAGGCCATGTTGCCGAAGGTGACTCAAGAGTTTAGTGACATGCTTGCAGTGCTCCTCAAGGGAAGAAGAGAAGATTAGGATGTCATCTAGGTATATGATGACAAAGAGATCCAAATAGTCCCAAAACACATCATTTACAAAATTCTGGAAGGTCGCGGGGGTGTTACACAGTCCGAAAGGCATGACTAACTACTCATAGTGCCCGAAGCGAGTGCGGAACACAGTCTTCCATTCGTCTCCTTCCCTGATGCAGACAAGGTTGTAAGCCCTTAAGGGCCTCTAGTTCGGGTTCCGATAGAGGGTAGATCTTACCAAAAGGTACTTCTGCACCAGGCAAGAGTTCGAAGGGGCAGTCATAGTGCCTGTAAGGAGGCAGCTTTTCAGCTCCTTTCCTATTGAAGACATCAAGGAAGTTGTGGTAGGCAGATGGAACCAGTAAGCGGGTGTCTGGATCAGAAACTGAGTCCAAACAAAGTAATGGGGGTGCCGCATCTCCTTCTGGTTTCAGGCAATGCTGACGGCAATAGGAGGACCAGAATTGGATGGCCCCTGTGGACCAGTCAATACTGGGACTGTGAGCCCGAAGCCAGGGTAGACCCAAAATGATGAGGAAGAGGGGAGATGCAATGGCATCCAACAGTAATAGTTCCTGGTGGACCTCTGATGTCTTGGTAAGGAGAGGAGTGGTTTTATGGGTCACGGTTCTGGACTTGATGAGGGATCTGTCTGCCAGGCGGATGACCGTCTTGTGGATCTTTGGTTGCAACAGAATTTGGTGCAGTACTGCGAAGTCCTGGTCTACAAAGCAACTGCACGCTCCGGAGTCAACGATGACTGGGACTCTGATATTCCCTCCGGGAAGCTGAAAAGAAAGGGAAAGAATAAGGTGAGAAGCTTGACCCTGTTGGATGGGTGTTTCAATCCGGGTAACAGGAGGACACTTGGCCGGGCACACTCTGACTACATGACCGAGTTCCCCACAGTAAAGGCACAAGTTCTGGGAGAAACATTGTTGCCTTTTCTCGGTGGTGAGAGACGGGCGTAGGAGCCCTATCTTCATGGGCTCAGAAGAGTCCTGGGGAGAGGAAGAGGAGGTTACTGGAGTGAAAGGAGCCAGACTTGGGTGGATGGGGACCCGTGGAAGCATCCAAGTGGGATGCAGCGGTCCCGATGATCTTTCGGCGCGGCATTCCCAGAGACACCAATCAATTGAAATGGCCAGATTAATGAGTGCGTCCAGGGTTTGCAGTACCCCTGCTCAGGCCAGCTCGTCTTTAACCACTTCACCCCCGGAAGGATTTCCCAGGTTAGGACCAGAGCACTTTTTGCGATGCGGCACTGCGTTGCTTTAACTGACAATTGCATGGTCGTGCGACGTTGTACCCAAACTAAATTTGCGTCCTTTTTTTCCCACAAATAGAGGTTTCTTTTGGTGGTATTTGATCACTGCTGTGTCATTTCTGATCACCGCTATAAACAAAGAAAAGCGATAATTTTGCAAAAAAAAAAACAATATTTCTTACTTTTTGCTAAAATTCAAATCCAAAAAAAAAACATTTTTTTCATCGGTTTTGGCCGATTTATATTCTTCCTCATATTTTTGGTAAAAAAAAAATCGCAATCTGCGTTTATTGATTGATTTGCGCAAAAGTTGCCGCCTTTACGGATGATGATAATTCATTTCTGGGGTTTTATTTTTTTTATTTTTTACTAGTAATGGTGGCGATCTGCGATTTTTAGCGGTACTGCAATATTGCAGCGGACATGTTGGACATTTTTGACACTTTTTTGGGACAATGACATTTATTCAGCGATCAGAAATTTAAATGCCCACTGATTACTGTATAAATGTCACTGGCAGTGAAGGGGTTAACCTGTAGGGGGCAATCTAGGGGTTAACTGTGTTCCCTGGGTGTGTTCTAACTGTGGGGGGGCTGGGCTACCGTGGGCATGAGAGATCTAACTGATCCCAGTGACAGGGATCAGTAGATCTCTTATGTCCCCATTGATAGAGCGGGGAACCGACGTGTTTACATCGGCGGTTCCCCGTTCTTTCACTCTGGCCACTCATCGCGGCTCGCCGGCGGACATCGGGTCCGCCCGAGCCACGGGCACATTCCTCCGGAGTGTGTCGGGCGTGAGAGCATGCCACCGGCGGCGCGTGCTCTCCCCCTAGCTGCGCCTGCGCGAATCGCCGCCTATTTACGGCGATTCGTGGTAAGCGTCCACACTGCCGCCATAAATATACAGCGTGCAGTGTGGAACCGGTTAAGAGGTTCAGACAAACCCAAGCACAATTGGTAGCACAGGACGGCATCATCCCATGCCATCTCTGCTCCAGCACTGGAACTCAGCTACATAATCTTCAGCGGGGCGACGGCCCTGCTAGAGTACATGCAGGGTGGCCTCCACTGTGGCAGCCTGGTGAGGGTCCTCGTAAAGTCAAGCCATGGCTTGGAAGAATAGAGCCAATGTGGAGAATTCCGGGGCTCTCTGCTCCCATAGCCAGTGGGCCCATGGCTGGGGTTCATCCTGAAGCAGAGAAATGACAAGCCCCACCTTAGCGGCCTCAAGGGAGAAGGTGCATGGCTGGAGGCCGAAGTATAGCTCACACGCATTGCGAAAGGCCCGGAACTTGCAACGATCCCCAGAGAACTTGTCAGGCAAGGGGACCTTGGGTTCTGAAGGCAGGGCCATGATGGTACGAGCTGCAGATGGACCAGCCCAAGGGATTGTAGGGGCTGCGAGTTCCTGTACCCGCTCCTCCAACTGGGTATAGACCTTTTGCAGGTTTTTTACTGCCTGTGTGAGACCAGCAAGGTGAGCACACAGATCGTCCATAGGAGACGGAGTTCCCTGCACAGACTCGGTCATGGCTGTCCGTTTCTGTCACGCACCTGGTGGTGGAGTCTGTCTTATGCAGGGAACAATCACTCTTGCGCACCTGATTCTGGGGCCCCTGGTAGAGCAGACAGAAGACTGAGAGTGCAGGATGGCACAAGGGCTGGATTGTCTCTGATGATGGTGTAAGAGATTCCGAATGGGCTCGTGCAGACAGGAAGGAAGGTGATTCAGGCTGGGTCGGCAACTGGCGGGCGGTGCCGTACAAAGGAGCAGGCAAAAGTGTGATCAAAGTCCAAGCAGAAGTCGTAATCAGGCGGGCAGCAGAGGTACCAGGGATCAGACAGGAGAATGGTCGTGGGTAGCCGGGGGTCGGTGCAGGCAAGGATCAAGCAGGTCAGGGCAAGCTGGGTCTTCAGGAAACAGGACCAAACAACAGGAATAGAGCTGAGGCTCACAGGTACACTATACGCTGTAGAACGGACAGCACTGGCTGCTGGGTGCCGTCCGCTTAAATGGGGACGTTTGGCGCCAATGCCCGCGCATACGTGTGCGCACACACACACACAGGTGCGCGCACACGCCACATGCGCCTGCGCACAGGCCTCCAGATCCGGCTTCCATGGGCAACAGCGGTTTCCTGACAATCATCCTCCATATATTTTAGGGTTCATGGGACATTACTCCATCTCCCCCTCCATACCCCCTCCCCCCATTTTTTCCCTCTATTTGGATCTCGCTGCTCTCCATATAGGAAGCTTTTCTTTTCATGACTGTAACAAATTTTATGTAAATGTAGATTGTCTTGTATATATATCATTGCATATAATGCTTTCATCATGTATGTAATGTGTCATGTACTTTTACATTTTGGAATTAATATATTGTTTGTATTGTTTACTAGCTATAAGAGCAATAACAAACATTGAAAAGTTGATGGATCTTGAAGAAGCCCTCTATTACGGCGAAATACTCTTCGCTCTTTTCTATTGCACAGATGATTATTGTTACTGTCTACATTTGTGAGATATGCTCTAAGTACATAGTCTGGTGATATAAATGACATGACATGGCTAGATATGGAAATGAAATGTATTATGTGGAAATAAAAAGACCATACATTTCTGTATAGATATAATATTGGTTACATTTTTTAATTTTATCAAGGGTTGTGCCAACATATGATGTTCCCTGTGCTTTTACCGCAATATCTTGTTATATTATGGTTGTATTCCTGCTTAAAATGTCAATACATTCATTGAAATAGAAACATGTGACACACATCTACTTCCTTCTATCATGACATTGGTAAGTACAGGAGATGTTGTGTCATTAAATGATGGTATATACTAACAATTGTCTACTTTTTATTTTAAGTAGAAAGTCCCCTCATAAAATCTTTTAATGGGTATCTGTGTACTTTTATTTATAATTGGACATTTAGTAATAGCTTTTGCTAAGTCAACAGAGAAGGCACATGGTGCAAAGCCTTTGCCAAACTTAGTTGCACAACAAACAAAAACTGTAACTAAAGCGTGTCAGAATGAAATCCCAACAGTTCACTATAAAGCTTTGGCCGAATGGTTCCCTATCCCTCGGTTAATTGTACATCGCTGTTTATAAAAGACAAAGGTGAATGGAAGTCAATGGTCCACCTCATTACCTCCTTCGCTCAAACATAATGGACTTGCCAGCGATTAAAATGTTGCAGCTTGTTGTTTTGGTAAACACTAAAAACAAACTGCGGTGAATACTGTGGTTACATAGATTTATGTCTCTGTACTGTTGTGGAATCTGCATCTAACATTTGTAATGTGTCCAGTATGTTGTTCTTATTTCATAAATCACTGTCATATTATGGAATTGGAAATTCATTCCTTTAAAAATGAACTAAGCTCCATTCTGGGCTAACACAATTTTTTTCTAATCTCTTTCTCTCACTCTAACCCACCCTACCATGCATGTTTTCCACCTTACCTTGTAAAGCCAGATATACTCACCTAGCCCCTCCCTGCAGGAATCCAGCAGTGCAAATGGGGCCCCTGTTTACCAGTCCCCTACTGTCCCCCTGTGATCAAATTGTCCTCTTCCTGAGTGGAATTCACTGCTGCACATCCAGTAGAAAGCTGCCTATACGAAGAAAGCCGGCATCCTGCCATTCAGAAACCTTGATCCAACATAACCACTCACGGGAATCTTTCCCACCAAATAGTACACAGCAACAGCCCTGAAGAAGGGGGTGTATTCCCCCAAAAAGCACCGGTTTGATGTACATGTTGCTAATTTTTATTAAAGGTCTATGAACCATATTTTAGAAGTCACATTTCTCTGGACACCGGGCACTCCTTTCTTTTTATCTAAATCCAGTAGAAAGTGTATATGTCATGCAGGAACTGATGTGGACACCCAAAGAAGGACCCAAGCAGGAATTAAACAGAAGAGGAGAAGGCTCAGGGCCGTGCATCTCATGACCACTAGTTAAAGTGGAAGTAAACCAAATAAGCTGCCATCTTGTCCTCTGTTTGATCTTCAACTGCCATGATGCTGCACATGTGATCAATTATGACCCCAGCCACTGGATGGTTTGATAGTTTGGTTGAGAGCACAAGCAAATGTGACAGTTAGCAATTCCGGCATGCCAGGAATGTAACTATTTTTTGAAACCGTTAAATCAATGGGTTTACTTCCGCTTTAAGATATTATGTAAAAAGGGGCATTTATAAAGGGATTATTTAACCCCCCTTATCTGTTTTCCCCTTTCCTTCTTACCTTTATCAATAGGTTGTGCAAACAAAGCATATTCACATGCCAGGTAATCCATCAGTCTTCTCTAGGGATCACCACAGCATACCCGGTCCCACACTGCCATCTTTTTCTGGTCTTGCAATGGCCCCCGTGATGATGTGCATGTGTTAAGTTATCATGGGGCTGGTTTCAAAAATCACGAATAGACGGCCAGTCCCCCTGATAACACATGCACTGTAGAGAACAGTGTGACATGAGTTGGTTATTCCAGGAGGCTGCAGGCAATATAGACATCATTTTGGCCTAGGCCAGAAATAGGGATGTGGACTAAAGGGTTCCTTAAAATGGTATTTCCCCTTCATTTTAATAAAATATATATCCAATTATGTTAGAGGAGGGGAGGCAGGAGGAGATATAATGGTGAGGGTAAAGTTCCACCTTTAGGTAAACCTGTTCTTTGTCAGTTTAGGATAATGTAGCAGGTTCTCTTGAAAGGTCACCTTCTCATCTACTGATACTTATCATTCTTGCACTCCAATACTGACCTGTATATGTGCTGCTGCCCTGAGTAAGATGGGTATTGGCCTTGGTTGGAGAGAATACACAGTATTAAAGACCCTTACCCAGCCCCCAAGTTACTGGCCACTAAGAAGCAAACCACTGCAAAACAGAAGAGGGTCTTATGCACCTCCTAACACAGAAACCTGGGTATTTAACAAGGTTCTGGCTGGCTAATGGAAAAATGTGGAGTGTACAGGAAAGACAGTAATCTACAATGGAAGGGATGTGCTGTCAAGTGAGCTGGTTCCTTTGTCCACAAAATAACAAGCTTAATTTCTTGGGATGGCTGTAGTCCCTATTGGTTGTGAGTATTTTAGGGTGACAAACATTCTCCTGCATAGATAAAAGTTAAGTAACGTTGCAGCCCTACAACAGATATTCAACCAAAAGTCCCTTGCCGCAGTATTTTGCAATGGATATGATAAAATAGTACAATTTAAATTAAGGCTTAAAATGAAAACTGATGCAGCAGCTACAACTAATGAGGTGTAAGCTACAATACAGTATATGATATATTTTTGGGGGGTTTACATACCATAAGTGTATCTACACCTTATAGGGGTACTAAATACTAGGCATATTTCACCTTAATGCATTCTCTGCACCCACCCCAGTACCTGTCGGTACCCCTCATCCCCAAACACTTACCTGCATCCATGCTCACTGCTGCCCGGTTGCCACGATTTGCTCCACTTCTCCGATCTTCAAGGTGCAGAGGGTGGCACTGATGGTAGAAAAGCCATAGGCTCCTGCTTCTGTCATTCAAATTACTAGGAGGGAGGAACAGGGGAGTGGCTTGCTGGGTCGGGAGCTCACAAGCACAGGTGTCTCCCTAGAAGCTGCTTAGATAAGGAGACACCTGCAAAGTGGAAGAGATTCAGCAGAAGAATGCAGCATCACTAATTTTAAATAAAACAATCATATCATCATCCCATGATACTGTATTATGTGAGTATATTTGTTTAACAATAAAGCAATTTTGGTTTTAATACTACACTTTGAGAACATTTTTTATTTATATGCCAGTCTTATATTGGGTAGTGGAGGAGGAACCAGGTTTGATTTTTGGGGCCACAACTGGATGAGGGAAAGGAGTAGACAATTTTGGTTGTTCCTAATTTGAAGAGTTTTATTGAGTGATGAGAGTCCTGGTAGAAGGGGGAGGAGCTTGGATATCCTATTACCCATATTTATCTGTATTTCATGATTCACTTGGCAATAAGGGGTCATGACAATTTGGCGAGTCATTTATTTATTTATTTATTGGGCACCGAGAACGGAGAAAGAGGTTTTTGACATGTGAAGTGTGACATGGACTTGTGGGACCTTTTTTCACTATTTCAGATTGATATTGTGATATTATGTCATTTCATATTATAATATATGTTTTTACTGTACAGTAAATCTAACATTGATTTATAAAGAATGACACAGATGTTTTATGTTTTTTTTTCCATTAAGTTTTGATATGCCACTGTATATTACAACATACACTATATTGTCAAAAGTTTTGGTACACCTGCCTTTACACACACACATGAACTTTAGCAGCATCGCAGTCTTAGTCTGTAGGGTTCAATATTGAGTTGGTCCACCCTTTGCAGCTATAACAGCTTCAACTCTTCTGGGAAGGCTGTCCACAAGGTTTAGAAGTGTTTATGGGAATGTTTGACCAATTTTGTGGAAGCGCATTTGTGAGGTCATAAATACAGGTATTTTTGGAGTGCTTGGTGCACTTGCTGGGGATATCAATACACAAACTTGTCCTTAAAAAGTTCAGGAAGGTATAAGATTTGCAGAAAATGAGCTTAAAAGTAAACATAAATTAATAGTCCAATATGCTACTCCAACAAGATCTGAGTGTAGGTTCAGGCTGGGAGGTTAATGTTGGCAACCAGCTGTCAGAGCAGAAGAGGACTCTGTAGAAAGAGAAGAAGGGAAAGGAAGCGGTGCCGCTTCATTTCCCTTCTTCGCATTTGTGAGGTCAGGCACTGATGTGGATGAGAAGGCCTGGCTCGCAGTCTCAACTCTAATTCAACCCAAAGCTATTCTATCGGGTTGAGGTCAGGACTGCACAGTCATGTTGGAACAGGAAGGGGCCATCTCCAAACTGTTCCCACAAAGTTGCACAAAGCAAGGTCCATAAAGGCATGGATGAGTGAGTTTTGGGTGAAGTCCTGACCTCAACCTGATAGAACTCCTTTTGGATGAATTAGAGTGGAGACTGCAAGCAAGGGGTCTTGTTACACATCAATGCACTTCTGGAAGAATGGTCAAACATTCCCATAGACACACACCTAAAGCTTGTGGACAGCCTTCCCAGAAAAATTGAAACTCTTATAGCTGCAAAGGGTACTGACAATATAGTGTATATTGTCACTGTGTGGGTCTCTATCTTTACTATGTACTCATAATTGACATAGCGCTGGTTCACTTACATAGTGTTATCTTTTGCAGCACCAGGGGGTGTTATTTTTCCAGCTGCGGGGGGGGGG
>BLSH010060520.1:30654-46119 GCA_018402905.1 Glandirana rugosa
TTATATTGGCCGTTACTGACTTGTAGACAAGACTTTTGTAGACATGTCAGACACACTTTGAAATTTATATTGGCCGTTACTGACTTGTAGACAAGACTTTTGTATACATGTCAGACACACTTTGAAATTTATATTGGCCGTTACTGACTTGTAGACAAGACGTTTGTAGACATGTCAGACACATGTTCAGTCATTGCCGGTTATATTTAAAGTAAAACACAGACTGTACAGATGTTTGCAGAACAGATGTTCAGTCATTGCCGGTTATATTTAAAGTTTCACACAGACTGTACATATGTTTTCAGAACAGATGTTCAGTCATTGCCGGTTATATTTAAAGTTTCACACAGACTGTACAGATGTTTTCAGAACAGATGTTCAGTCATTGCCGGTTATATTTAAAGTTTCACACAGACTGTACAGAAGTTTGCAGAACAGATGTTCAGTCATTACCTTTTATATTTAAAGTTTCACACAGACTGTACAGATGTTTTCAGAACAGATGTTCAGTCATTGCCGGTTATATTTAAAGTAAAACACAGACTTTACAGATGTTTTCAGAACAGATGTTCAGTCATTGCCGGTTATATTTAAAGTGACACACAGACTGTACAGATGTTTGCAGAACAGATGTTCAGTCATTGCCGGTTATATTTTAAGTGACACACAGACTGTACAGATGTTTGCAGAACAGATGTTCAGTTATTGCTGGTTATATTTAAAGTGACACACAGACTTTACAGATGTTTGCAGAACAGTAGTTCAGTTATTGCCGGTTATATTTAAAGTGACACACACATTTTCCAGATGTTTTCAGAACAGTGATATGGGTTCTCCCGGCTTATTTATACTTTTTTGACACAGTTTGAAGATGATTTTAGAACAGTTATATGGCTTCTACCGTTAATTAATACTTTTCAGACCCAGTTTGAAGATGATCCACATTCACCTCCATTTTTGCTTTTTTTATGTTTTTATTTTTTTTTAAATATTTAAAGTTATTTCCCTGTCCCCATTTCTTTGTAGGGCACTTGTCCCACCTTACCCCCATTTTCCTTCCTTTTTCAGACCTCTAGGACCTTCCTGGACTTTTTTACAGCAATTTTCAGAATTTTCATTAAAATTACCAGAACCATGGACCCGAACCCGGACTTTTTTTGAAAAGTCCGGGTTCGGGTCCGGGTCCCGGACACCCCAAAGTTCGGTACGGACCCAAACTTTACAGTCCGGGTTCGCTCAACTCTAATTATTAGTTGGGGTATTTGGTTTCCAGAATGGGGTCATTTTGTGGGCAATTCCATTGTCCTGGTGCTCCAGGGCCTTCAAAAATGTGATAGGTCGTCATGACATTAGGTGTGTAATTTATGTCCCTAGAATACCTGACGGCACTCCCTGCATGTTGAGCCTCTGCATGTGGCCAGGCTGTGTAAAAGTCTCAGACATGTGGTATCTCCATACTCTGGAGGAGTAGCAGAATGTGTTTTGGGGTGTAATCTGTGGTATGCATATGCTGTGAGTGAGAAATAACCTGTTACAATGACAATTTTGTGGGAAAAAAAGAAAAGAAAAAAAATCTTAATTTTGAAAAGAATTGTGGGAAAAAATTACAACTTCAAAAAATTCACCATGCCTCTTACTAAATACATTGGAATGTCTACTTTCCAAAAAGGGGTCATTTGGGGGGTATTTGTACTTTCCTGGCTTGTTAGGGTCTCAAGAAATGAGATAGGCCGTCAGTATATCAGGTATGATCAGGTGTGATCAATTTTCAATGATTGGCACCATAGCTTGTGGACTCTATAACTTTCACAAGGACCAAATAATATACACTTATTTGGGTTATTTTTACCAAAGATAGGTAGCAGTATAAATTTTGGCCAAAATTTACAAAGAAAAATTACTAATTTGCAAAATTTTATGACAGAAACAAAGAAAAAGACATTTTTTTAAAAAAAATTCAATCTTTTTTTATTTATAGCACAAAAAATTAAAAAAAACCCTAGTGATTAAATACCACAAAAAGAAAGCTCTATTTGTGTGAAAATAAGGACGCACATTTCATATGGGTACAATGTTGTATGACTGAGTAATTGTCATTCAAAGTGTGATAGCGCTGAAAGCTGAAGAATGGCCTGGACAGGAAGGGGGTTTTCGTGCCCGGTACTGATGTGGTTAAGTAATATAAACACAAATGAGGATGATTTTTAGGTCATGCACCCAGTCAGACACTGTCTTATCTAACAATGCATTCTTAACAGAACAAAATTTACACGATAATAACCTCACAGTAGTTAATCATTCTGACTATAGCCTTACAGATGTAGAGACAGATGTTTTAAGGATTATGTTTCTGTCCTAGTGCTAATCTCGATAAATTTGAAGTAATCAAAGTTTTTCAGCTCTTTGCTAGAAAATTGTTACTTAAACAAATATACTCTAAAGATAAATATAAAGATCAAGAGCTGAGGATACAGGAATTGGAAGTTATAGATGCAATGATTGCACTAATGGACGAAAATGATTCCCCGATCTGATTGATCAAATAGAACTTGAACAACTACTCGAGCGAATCGACCAATCAGATTCCAAAAAACAAATTGCTCTCTCATTAAAAAAGAAATATGATAAGTTTCCAGCTCTCAACACCAATTCCAATGTACTGGCATTTATTAAATACACATGTACAGAAATAAAAAAATGTAAAGACTGCAAAAAAATTCCCAGGATAATATCTCACAAGCAGAACATAATGCTTTAATATCTTCGGAAAACCCGCTAATTACAATAAAACCCTCCGACAAAGGAGGAAATGTTGTTATCTTGAATAATCACCAATACATTGAAATGTGTATGTCAATTTTAAATAATCCTAGCTGGTACTGTAGAATCCCCGTGACCAAGGTGGATCGATTTCAAAAAGAATTCTATCTACTGATTGACTCAGCATATGCCCAAGGCATCGTTTCTAAAAATGAATGGGAATTTATACACACACCATGGCCATGAACATCAACATTCTATTCCCTACCCAAAAAGTATGAGCCACCCCACGGGGAGACCCATTATCTCTGGTAATGGGTCCCTCAAAGAGAATCTTAGGGATCAATCAATTCTTGCGCCCATATGTGAAAAATATTCCAAGCTATATACAAGATATGATGCATTTTTTACAGAATATTGATGGACTGTACGTCTCCCCACATCATCACGGGTTGCGATTGACGTGGAGGATTTGTACAGTTCTATACCACATACCAAAGGTCTGGCATGTATACAACATATCTTGACACAAAATAGTCGCTTTGAACATAAACAGATTAACTTTGTACTTGATGCCTTGGAATTTGCATTGAATCACAATTTCTTTACCTTCAATGGTTCCCACTTCCTCCAGGTGCAGGGCGTAGCGATGGGGACTTGTTGTGCCCCATCCTAGGTCAATCTGTACCTGGGGGAGTGGGAATGTATGCTTCTGCGATCTGTGGAGATGCTGCCATTTATGAGCAGCGTTGTCCTTTGGTATCGTTATATTGACTATATCTTTTATGGTATGGATGGACCCACTGAGAATCTCGAACCTTTTCTACAAGCCCTTAATATCAATTCCTTCAATCTCAATTTCACTATGTGTCATGATTTAAATATAATCACTTTCCTTGATGTACATATACACAAGGGATCTGATGGGCTTCTTACAAGTGGCCTGTACCGTAAACATATGGCAGGCAATCCTTTACTACATGCAAACAGTTTCTATCCAAAGCCATTAATTCAATCTATACCATACAGTCAGTACTTAAGAGTACACAGAAATTGTACAGATGACTTTGCTTTTAAGAAGGAAGCGGACTCATTGAGGGCAAGGCTCGTGGGTACTGCAACACCTGCTTAAAGAAAGCATATAAAAAGGCTTGTATGAGAAGTAGACACAATCTTCTATATAATCCGAACTCGCTGTCCAAAAAAGACAATCCAATACGTATCATCACACGGTATTCTAAACAGCATCACAGCATTAGAAGAATTGTGGGTAAACACTGGCACATCCGGCGAATGAACCCACTTGTTGGTCCCCTTGTTCCGGATGTCCCGGCCTTTACTTTCAAAAGATCCAGATCCTTAAAAGACACCCTCACATCGAGTGAATTTAAAATGGAGGGCAAAAAAGGTCCATGTAAACAGCCTAGAACCTTTAGGTGCGGGGGCTGTAACTTTTGTCAATATGTCAACCTACATCTTTCCATCTTACCAAATGGGGAAACATACAAACCCTGGCATTTTGCCAATTGTGGAACTAAAGGGGTGGTTTACCTCCTCTTGTCTGAATGCTCTGGGTTTTATGTAGGTAAAACGATCAATGGATTTTGTACACGGGCATATAGACACATAGGGGTTTATTTACTATAGCACCATGGGGGAACAAATGGTCACAAACAACTAAAATCCCTAGAAAACTACTAAATCTAGTCAGAAAAGGTATTCACTAAAGCCCTGAGGGAGAAAATAGTCCCAGAATCAAATTCACTATAGCACCCAAAGAGCAGTGACTGACTAAAAAACTAGTCCTGGTAAAAGCAAGGGAATTGCACATGGAAATAATGTTTGGAGCATGGTATGATCACCTCAATTGTGCTAAAATATGCAGTATATTATTTAAAGATAATCTGCTTTTAAACTGTGTGAAAAAGTGATTTCTACACTGAAATATCTTAAAAAGTCTGAGAAGAGATAAATACCCCGTCTCTTTACTTCTAGGCACAGAGCACAGCTGAGCACAACTGAGCATGCTCAGACACAAAACAACTCTCAAAATAACTCTCATGGAGTAATTCCTTGAGTAGTTAGTAAATACCAAAATGAGACTTATTTTACACACATTTTTTGGGAGTGAAGATGAGAGTTATTTTGCCAAGTGCAAGATTCTGCCATTCATTCTAATGGTACAATTGTTACTTTTTCTAATAAATCCATTTCATGTTAAAAAGAAATGTATCTTTCCCTCAAATAAATTGTCCTGGCAACAATGTTGCACATTTGATAATTTATTTTGTTTTTAAGAATGCTACAATGTGAAATCTCTTCATGTTTTGTAAATATTTTTGTTTTTTATCAGTCAATTTCACTTTTCTGCTGTCCATGTCACAAAAATATTTCCTCAAACTCACACAGATGTCTTTACAAACCACAAATAATACCATTGCTTATGGAAATCTAAAATTAGTCCCATTTTTTTTTTATTCTTTTCAAATGATCCTAATTTGAGCCCCAAAAATGTGATATGTCTACCAACATCAGACATAAAAATGTCCTTACCAAAAATCTGAGGATAACTTTAGTATAATTATTTTTTTATTATATAATAATTTATTTTATAATAATTAATATATTCTATGCTCACGCAGCAAAAACCAACAAAAAACACAGATTAAATTTTAGAAGATTTACTCCTGACTAATGTAAGTCCTGTATATTCCTAGACATGCAGTATCTGTGTATTTATGTGTAGCAGGACTTGTTGTGTGTAAGCCCTGTGGTTTAAAAGGTAACAGTTCTGTCTACCATTGCAAATTTCCTGGGTTTGATTCTCAAGCATGTCACTTCATGTAGAGATATTGTCTGTCCTTTCTATATTGTTAAACATGACTCAGGGCCTTGCCTAAATTATGTCTAAATGTAGTATTTATGTGTAGGGGGGTTCCACCACCATTGCAAATCTTGCCAGTTATACTAGCTAGACAATGATGATGCCTACCTTTACATGAACATGAACTTTAATGGGATCCCAGTCTTAGTCCGTAGGGTTCAATATTGAGTTGGCCCACCATTTGCAGCTATAACAGCTTCAACTCTTCTGGGGAAGGCTGTCCGTAAGGTTTAGGATGTTTGTCTATGGGAGTTTTTGTCCATTCTTCCAGAAGTGCATTTGTGAAGTCAGGCACTGATGTTGGATTAGAAGGCCTGGCTCACAATCTCCACTCTAATTCAGCCAAAGGTGTCCTATCTGGTTGAGGTCAGGACTCTGTGCAGGCCAGTCAAGTTCCTTCACCCCAAGCTCACTCATCCATGTCTTTATGGATCTTGCTTTGTGCACTGGTCCAAATCATTTGGTGGAGGGAGGATTATGGTCTGGGGTTGTTTTTCAGGGCTTGGGCTTGGCTCCTTAGTTCCATTGAAGGGAACTCCTAAGGCATCAGCAAGACATTTGGGCAATTTCATGCTCCCAACTTTGTGGGAACAGTTTGGGGATGGCCCCTTCCTGTTCCAACATGACTGCGCACTAGTGCACAAAGCAAAGGCCATAAAGACATGGATGAGGGAGGTTGGTATGGAGGAACTTGACTGGCCTGCACAGAGTCCTGACCTCAACCCGATGGAACACCTTTTGGCCAAATTAGAGCAGAGACTGCGAGCCAGGCCTTCTCATCCAACATCAGTGCCTGACCTCACAAATGCACTTCTGGAAGAATGGCCAAACATTCCCATAGACACACTCCTAAACCTTATGGACAGCATTCCCAGAAGAGTTGAAGCTATTATAGCTGCAAATGGTGGCCCAACTCTATACTCAACCCTGGGCTGCCATTATAGGTCATGTGTGTGTAAAGGCACATTTCCCACTACTTAGGACAATCTATTGTATATTACTTGTGATACTGAGCATGGCTATGGACTTAGGGCTGGTTCACACCACAGCGATGGACAACACATTTGCTCACTGCTCAATAGCTAAATGGCTAGCAAAGACCACCTGGCACCCAAAAGGTTGCTGGTTCACTTCCTGGATATGTTAATACTTGTGTTGAAGTTTATAATAAACCCCTGGTTGGGTTTCTCACCACAATCCAAAGACAAGCTGGAATTTTATTTATCTATTGTCCAAATAGTCTGTAATGTATGCAAGTTATTTTGGGACTTTAAATTGGAAGCTGCAGCCAGGGACTTGGACATTTCAAATTGTAGGGTTTACATTGCACAGGTTCATCTGGTTAGAAAACTGTTGCTTCAATCAGTGTTTCTCAACTCCAGTCACTCAAGGCATCCCAACAGGTCATGCTTTCTGGATTTCCCTCAGATGAAACAGCTATGGTAATTACTAATGCAGTGAAACTGATCAAATCACTTGTGCAAAATAATGGAAAGCCTGAAAACATGACCTGTTGGGGGTACTTGAGGACAGGGCTGATAACCACTGACTTAGAATTTTGTGCTGGACTTATACTGATCTGAAGAACATAGCCAAGTGTTAACACAGCAAATAGTATTGGTATGGCAGCCTCTCTGCCATGTTGTCTGATTGGGGTGTGTATTGTTTGTCTTATACTCACCAATGTTCTTGGTTTAATCTGTGCCTTTTTTAATGTTATGTTGCAATGCTTAGAATGACTGTTAATTATCTTTCTGTAATTTTGCAGCTAATAATGTCATGTGGGTGTTTAGTCATTTTATGAAATGTGTGTGCAGTTATGGACGGTGAAACTAAAATTGTCCACTGTAAGGTTTAGTCCAATTTTATATTGTAAGCTCCCATGAGCAGGGCCCTTCGAATCCAATTGCTAACTGTTTTGCTAAATGTGTATATACTGCAAATACTTTAATGCCAGTAAATATGTACATACTTGTGTTGGCAAAATAAAATGAAATTTATTTTGCTTGTTCTCATTTGTAACTTTTCAAATTAGTTTTGGGGGGTGGTGGTTTTGGGGAAGTGGATTCCTCAGGGCCAGTTCACACTGCTGCGGTGTCCAAGATCGGATGTGATTTGCACTGCAGTGCAAATCACATGCGATCTGTGCTATGCAAATTCAGCCATACAGATAGTATGGCTGAATTTGCATCGCACCCTGACCAAACTCGCCCCGGACCCTTTTTTGTTACGCAGCAGAATCAGATCACATGGGTGTTCACATCCATGCAATCCGATTCCTGTCCGAATTTGCAGTTTGCAGTGCGATCTGCAAACTGTTTTGGGGGTGTCATTAGCTTTCTATTGACACACCTAGCAGTTTGCATATGGCAATGTGAACTATCTAAGTCGCGTGCGATGTGGGAACCGGCAGTGGATTCGCAGGGTTCCCGTATCGCACTAGCGTGAACCAGCACTGAGAAGTCATTGTCTCATTTATATTTGCATAGTCCTTACAGATCTACATCAGGAGGAAGTGTAATGTGGCTGGAAACAGGAAGTGCTGTGTGCACATGGGCTGCAAGCAATTGTGTGGTGACGCCAAATAAATCAATGAACCCCACCCATACCACATATAGCTCCAACATCCTCCCCTACATTGATCAAAAATGTAATTTCAACTTGCTTGCGGCTATAATGTATTGTCCCCCCCCAATCCATACCAAGCCCTTTGGCTCAGGGATGGATTTTAAGGGGAAGGCCACTCCAAATGTTATTACAAAATGCTGAGGGATTCCCCCCAAACTCCAGACCCTTTCTGCACATGCAGCCTGGAGGTCAGGATGGGGGGGCAAGTGAGGGCCTGCCCCACTCCTGGAACAAACCAGGCCACATATGGGGCGGGGCCTCCGGGTGATGTCATTGGTTGGCCATGCCAATATAAGGTACAGCACACAACGGAGAGGGCATTCGTAAAGGAGATTGCGTTGTGTCAACATGAGATGAAGAAGAAGGAGAACAGAGGGAAGGGGACAGCGGAGAAGACCGGCAAAAGAGCAGAAGACGCCGCAGAGAAGAAGAAAGAAGACCCCTCAGAAGATAGAAGACCCCTGCAAAAGAGCTGAAGAAAGAAGGCCCCTCAAAAGATAGAAGACCCCCGCAAAAGAGCTGAAGAAAGAAGACCCTTCAGAAGATAGAAGACACCTGCAACAGAGCTGAAGACACCGGAGAGGGAGAAGAGAGGGGAGAAGATGCCGGAGCTGATTTGATAAAATATTTTAAAAACCTTTGTAGTGTTTTTTTTTGTACACTTTCTTTCCAGGTAAATGGGTAGGAGCACAATCTACCCCATACTCCTTTACATAGGGGGGCCCCTTGTTAAAGGGGACTTCCAGATTCCGATAAGTCCCTGCCTGCAGACCCCGACAACCACCGGCATGGGTTGTCGGGAAGAGGCCCCTGTTCTCATCAACATGGGGACAAGGTGCTTTGGGGTGGGGGGTTGCAGTGCCCCCCCTGCCCCAAAGCACGCATACTCCCCATGTTGAGGGCATGTGGCCTGGTATGGTCCAGGAGGGGGGGTGCTTGCTCGTCCCCACACCCTTTCCCGGCCTGCCGGGCTGTGTCCTCTGATAAGGGTCTGGTATGGATTTCGGGAGGGGACGCCACGCCGTTTTTTTTTGTCGTGGGGGTTCCCCTTAAAATCCGTACCAGACCAAAGGGCCTGGTATGCTCCTGGAGGAAGACCCATGCCATTTAAAAAAAAAAAAAAGGGTGTGGAGTTCCCCTTTAAGATCCGCAGAGCATAAGTCGCATGCCAAAGTCGGATCAGTGAGGACACTAATCCGTCTTTGATCCAACTTCAATGCCTTTCAATGGGCTAAAGTAGGATCAAAATCAGACAAAAGTAGTACAGGAACCTTTTTCAAAGTCGGTCCGACTTTGAAAAACACAAGTCGGACCAGTTAAGACGGCTCTCATAGGGAATCATTGTTTTTGTGACGTAATGCAATTTGTGCTCCTAATGTCGGTCCGAGAATCGGACTAGTGTGAACCCAGCCTAACCATTATTAAAACCACTGCTCCTGAAAAAAAAGAATTATAAACTTTTTTTCTATTCAGACATTTCCCCTAGGGCTAAGGCTGTTAAAATTAGAGAGAGGGGTGGTAATTTTTTTTTTTTATGGCAATGAACTTGCATACAAGCATTAAATGGAGGAATTCTGAAATCACAGGTTCAATTCCAGCCAACATCAGGCACTTAGAACATGTAATCTGAGAGGCATCTTCACAGGCAAATAGACGCCGCATGTGAGTTAATTTACTCCCTTTTGTGAGAGCTGAAGTTGTAATTGCCTTTAATTGGGAGTTATTTTAAGGCACTGCTGGAGTAGATTTGGAAGGTATAATAAATCAGGGCCATAATGTTGATGAAAAAATGCGACATCAATTTACCCTTGGGCAGACATGTAATCAATAAACATAAAGGGATTTTTCCCAAAATATATCTCCTTATTTTGGATAGAAACCATATAGGAATTAGAGGGGATTTTAATAAAATCTTACTACAGCATGAAAAAAAATGGATCTTTTGCTTGAATGTGACAATCGATCCTGGCTTAAATGAAGCAATAACATATAAACCCTTTCTGGAGGGATTTAGGTCAGGGGGACCTGAGATAGAATAGAGTAAGGTCTAACATAAAATCCTCTTTGCCATATACTGCCACCCACTATGTTTAGCAACATTTCCAACTAAGAGGTGTGCTAGCATCTTTTTTAACAATGTAACATAAAGTAACACAGTCACAGTCCCTATAGTGCTGTATTTGTACATAATCAAATTTGTCTGATGTTTCTTTAAATCTCTGAATTTCTTTTTACTTTGCACACTTGCCTAGTGTTTGTTCAGAATAACTTTCTCTAAATGTAATTTTCTTTATATACCAAATAGCATTTGTATGCCGGTTCTCCTCTATGTATTGCAACCTTATGTAAACCTGAGATTTCTCTTCTGTCCACTGGGAGGAGCTTTTGATCGTGAGATGGTGGTTCGCACTATTGGCTTGAGTGCATTGCCTACCAGTATCCGGCCGCACAGACACCCAGGCAACCTTGTAAACACTGGGCGACGCATGGCTCTGTCATCGAGTGACGCGTGATCGCGTCACATCCTATGAGACGTGCACGTGACGTTGCGGCACGTCCCATCCTAAATGGTAAGATGTCGTTTTCGGTGTCGTAAGGATAGAGCATCCATTACCATGTGGTATGGCATCCTCCTCTCCTCCTTGAATTTCCTCAGCCATGGTGGGCTCTAACAGTGCGGGGGAAGGTGTCATCCTGAAGACTTTCTTCCACCAACCACATACCATTATGGGGGCTGGTAGACAGACATACACATGTGCATTGAATTGTACAATCATGTGGTCAGCCTATCACACGGGCCACCGTTCAGTATATATAAAGCATCTGCTGGGAAGGTAAGGTAGGGCTAACCTCCAAAGATGACTCCGGATTACTGACATTTTGGACACCAAGGTAACATTTTTCCTATGAAGTTTTTCTACCCCCTTTTTTCTGTTTTACTTACCATTTATGGTTATTATTTAGCCATATTACATTTGAGCTCACTATTATAGGCACTTATGATCTCCTTATTTATACACATCTTTCAGAATGAGGACACTCTCCCACTTTGGTAGGAGTGGTTGTTTGGTGCATACTATCCCAGTCCCTCCCTGAATTGGTCATTTTGCCATGGAATCTCATTGATCTGAGACCATTTGGGTATCCGAGTAAGTCCATATACTTATATTTTTTTTCTGGATAGCTTAAATGCTTATTTTTCCTTATAGAGTCATTTTTAGACAGAGTACTCTGAGTATACAAAATGTCCATGTATCCATTATATTTTTTGCAGTATTTTTGGACCAGATTGCCTTGGTGATATATCCATTTAATGTCTTTTCTGGAGTCATCCAGCGGGCCCCTCACTTCTTTTACTATAAGAGTGCCGTTATGTAACATATATTCAGGTGCTAATTTGCACATATATTGTTATGCACTCTTCTTTATGGTGCACTTTAAAATGTCTGTTGCCATCAATGCCATGTCAAATCACCATCTTTAGCTTCTCTCATTTTGTTTTTTCTCTTTCCTATGCCCCTTGGCTACAGCCCTGACAGAGGAGCTTTTTCCCTGTCTTTGGTATTTTGTTGGGGCACATTTTAAGGACTCAGTGATCCATATTATTTACCTCCTCTCTCCACCTCCTTTTGGACTGGATGAAGGTCTCAGGTAACCTGTACCTATCTCTGTGGACACCTTATGCTCTGTGAACTAGTGCCTCCTATCAATGATCAGTACCTAGGTAGACATGAATGTAATTAGAAACGGTGATAACTATGAGGTACATTTGAACATGGTTTTTATTGTTTTCTTATGTTTTTTCTCTTCAAATTTAGAGGACTTTTTAACATTATGACCACCCACCCCTGAGGAAGATCTGCAATTCATTTTTAAACGTGGCGGGTACTCTCTGCTGCTTTCAGGCAGAGCACAGTGGTCATCCTTGTTGCTCATATGTATTTCTGCTTTTTTATATGAATATCCACTAACTGTCTGTAACCATTCGTATATGTATAGTTGTTGTTGTTGTTCATGTCCTTCTCCTGAACCTAATGTCTGGGTTCAGTTTTAAACAAACCAATAAATGTTTAACTTTTATTTTTGTGCATTATTCTTACTGAGTTGGTATCCCTTTAAAGTCCCAGTGGGGTTTTTTTTCTTCTCAACATATGTGTGATTTGTGATCAAGAATAAAGTTATTGCACAGGAGTGCAGCTATCAAGTACAGTCTTTTGTTTCCAGTGTACCTGCTTGCAGGCAGTGACCTCACTCTCTTCACAGGGATAGAGGTTGAAGCAGCAGAGTAAGAGATACTCCTTGAGTGGTGCTATTTCTTCTTCATATATGGACTTTCTGCTAAAAGTGTTGCTCAGTTTATTCTCTTCCCAGTGACCTGCTTCTTTAAGGACTTTGTGTGCATAGCACCTTACCTTAATAATTCCCTTGTTTAACATAGAAGTTGATTCTACAGCACCTATTTACACCGAGGTGAGCTACAGCCAAACCCTCAAAGCAACATCAGATAACCCCTTGAGATCCAGCCAGTATGATGGTCCATTGGATGTATCGGTTAATGTTTAGACTACTTTAAAGTTACTGTTTTGCAAAGTTGAACGTTTTATGACAAAAGAAATAAGAGCCTTTTGGGACGTGAAAAACCTCTCTAAATATGTATCCCTCGATCAGATACCCAGAGGCTTAAGGATCAAAACATTTCCTACGTTTGAACTCTTGGAAGGATCACATAAAAAAGAATGGACTAACGCCTTGTCTGAATGCTCACACAAGTTAATGCAAATTATTAGAGATCCAAGGAATTGGAGAAACTACAGGAGTACATAGCTGTGGTTCAAAAAGATGTAACCCCTTTACAAAAACATGAAAATTTGGTTCATCTGGATCAAAAGCTGAATAAAAGATTAAACAAGCTGGAGAAAGGAATCATATTGGGGGAAAAAGGAGAAAAAAAAAACGTGGATCAACTGGATTATGATGAGGACAAAATTTACATCTGGAAAAAGCCAATTTTCCCTTTTCGTCCACGAAATAGGCATTCCAAAAAACATGTAAGTTTTTCAGATCCAGAAATTGATCAATTTAATGACACACTAGCAGTCATGGCCTCAGATTCTTCACCAGAAACGAACTGTACACCGATGAGAGCAGCTGGTAACCTCAATGTGCAGAGTTTAAACGAAAATTTTGCTATTGTATTATTTTGTTATATAAATGAATGCAACAATTTATATAACAAGAATAATAGCATGACTGCTGTATTAGCACTTTTCATAGCTTTGTTGTTATAGTAAGCATATTATAAACATACCATTTTGGCATATGGTTTGTATAGTTTTTATACATATATATATATATATATATATATATTTATATATATATATTTTTTTTTATCTTGCTATTCATAGTAATATACGGGTATAGCCCAAAATTACACTAAAAAGTTATTTCCCTATTGTTACAAATAAAAAGGGTTATACTGATAGCTGGAATCTAAAAAGTACTCAACTTTATCTTAAATCCTACAAAATGCTTTCCACAAAAAGACATTGACATTAAGAATAGAAAAAACGACTAACCGTATTGTAAATTCTACTGTTCTATCACTTTGTTCGGTTAATGCTGACTAACCATCTTCAGCACTGGAATCTAAGTACAATAGCCATTTCAAAGTTCATACATCATCCTCCTGTCCTGACCCGAGTGACTAGTACTTTTATTTCCTAGCTAATTGCTTATTCCTTACTTTTCAACGGACTGATGCTTTTCTGAGCTGTTATTTGTTCTTTTAAAGTCAGATATTAAATGGCTTTGAAGTCAAAATGGTTAATATTGTATCTCATTTTCTGTGATTTCAGCTTCAATTTCTTGTTAAAAAAAAAAACACTATAAAGGCACTCTGTACATTCTGTTCTTATCTTTAATATTAGATGGATATGATGGATATGAAAATCTGAACTCATTTTAGCTTGCTTAAGGTTGGCAGCTGACACATTATGCAAAACTATAAGGTTACTATATTTTAGCAACTGTGCAATTCACTGCAGTTCTTTATGAAGAAACTGCTGAAGTCTGTTAGTACAGGTGAATAAAGTCAGGTAATAACAGAAAGGTCTTTCACTTTTGTGGGCTGCATACTTTTATAGGTGGCATAATGGTAATAATATTTTCATATGTGGCATGTTAACAACTTGACCCTGCATACTAGAGATGAGCAAATAATTCATGACAATCAGGCTTTTCTGATGATTCATTGAATCTGCCTTGTGGAGTAAAACATTGCACTTGAATCTTGATTTTTAAAAAAAGTTTACATTTAAAAGATACTTTACATTTTTTATTCTTCATAAGCATAAAAAGATAAGATCAATAGAGTTGAGCGAACCCGGACTGTAAAGTTTAGGTTCGTACCGGACTTTGGGGTGTCCGTGCCCCAAACCCGGACATTTGAAAAAAAGTTTGGGTTCGGTACTCTGTATTTTTGCCACTTTTCTATAGCTGCAGGGCAGCCAATCAACAAGCGTTTCACTCATTTGCCATTAGAAGCCATCACAGCAATGCCTACTAATGGCATGGCTGTGATTGGCTAGTGCATCATGTGACCCAGACTATTTTTGGCACCTGTTGAATACTTGCAGGGCAGCCAATCAGCAAGCGTTTCACTTGTTTGCCCTTAGAAGGCATCACAGCCATGCCTACTAATGGCATGGCTGTGATTGGCTAGTGCATCATGTGACCTAGCCTCTATATGAGCTGGAGTCATGTAGTACGGCATGTCACATGCTCTCAGGCTAGTGTAGGGAGAGGATGATACCGGCACTGTGAGGGATAGATTACCGTTCTAATATAATTTCTTCCTGCATTACAGACAGGTTCCTGGCGGTGCTGTGAGGTGAAAGATTAGCGAAATAAAACCATCTGATACTGGAGTAGGTACAGTTTCCTGGAGCTGTGAGGGACAGATTATTGTTATAAAATCATCTCATAGTGCTATAGGGAGAGGTTCCTGCTTCTGCTGTGAGGGACAAATTAGTGTTCTAAAATCAACACATAGTGCTATAGGGAGAGGTTCCTACTGCTGCTGTGAGGGACAGATTATTGTTCTAAAATAATCTCATAGTGCTATAGTGAGAGGTTCCTGCTGCTGGTGGGGGGGGGGGGGGACAGATTATTGTTCTAAAATAATCTCCTAGTGC
>BLSH010060558.1:7530-29136 GCA_018402905.1 Glandirana rugosa
ACGGGATGTTTCTTTACCCCTGTCCCTTTATTGAAATTTATAAAAAATTTTTTATTTTTGTATTTTTTACGTTTTTACCTCTAGTAGAAGTTTTACCCAGACTTTTCATAATTAATTGTAATCTTTTAAAGTGATACACACATTTTAAAAAGAAGTGTGAATAAAAGATGTGCAATGATTGACGGTTTGATTTAAAGTGACACACACACTTGAAATAATTGTGCAGAAGAGATGTGCACTGATTTCTGGTTTAATTTAAAGTGATAACCACATTTTGCAGAACAGTGATATGGGTACTCCCGGCTTATTTATACTTTTTTGACACAGTTTGAAGATGATTTTAGAACAGTTCTATGGCCTCTAATGTTAATTAATACTTTTCAGACCCATTTTGAAGATGATCTCCATTTTTGCATTTTTTATGTTTTTATTTTTTAAAAAATATTTAAAGTTATTTCCCTGTCCCCATTTCTTTGTAGGGCACTTGCCCCACCCTTACCCACATTTTCCTTCCTTTTGCAGACCTCTAGGACCTTCCTGGGCTTTTTTACAGCATTTTTAAGATTTTGCATTAACATTTTTTTGAAAAGTCCGGGTCCGGGTCCCGGACACCCCAAAATTCGGTACGGACCCGAACTTTACAGTCCGGGTTCGATCAACTCTAGTAGTGAGTGCACAGCTTGTATAACAGTGTAAATTTGCTGTCCCCTCAAAATAAGTGAAAGTGTCCAAATAGGGCCCAATTAGCCATTTTCCCTCCTGTTGTCATGTGACTCATTAGAGTTATAAGGTCTCAGGTGTGAATGGGGAGCAGGTGTATTACATTTGGTGTTATTGTTCTCACTCTCTCATACTGGTCACTGGAAGTTAAACATGACACCTCATGGCAAAGAACTCTCTGAGAATCTGAAAAAAAGAATTATTGCTCTACATAAAATTGGCCTAGGCTATAAGAAGTTTGCTAAGACCCTGAAACTGAGCTGCAGCATGGTAGCCAATACCAGAGTTTCAGTGGCACAAACAGGACTTTCTATGTACATGAGCACTTCTCTGTAATATTGTTTACTGGCACCAATTTGCACATGATCATATTTGCATTTATGAATTATGTTTGTTAATGTATTTGCTTAACATTTGTATGCATAAGTGATAGTAACTACACAGGTTTAAACATCAGTTTAAGCACTGCACACAGGTATTGATTTCCACTCACCTTGCCATGGTCAACCAAAGAAGTTGCGTGCATGTGCTCAGCCCCATATCCAGTGGTTGTCTTTGGGAAACAGACATATGAGTGCTGCCAGCATTGCTGCAGACATGAAGGGGTGGGGGGGTCAGACTATCAGTGCTCAAACCATACGCCGCACGCTGCATCATATTGGTCTGCATGGCTGTCGTCCCAGAAGGAAGCCTCTTCTAAAGATGATGCACAAGAAAGCCCACAAACAGTTTGCTGAAGACAAGCAGAATAATGTCATGGATTACTGGAACCATGTCCTGTGGTCTGATGAGACCAAGATAAATGTATTTGGTTCATATGGTGTCAAGCGTGTGTGGCGGCAACCAGGTGAGGAGTACAAAGACAAGAGTGTCTTGCTTACAGTCAAGCTTGGGGGTGGGAGTGTCATGGTCTGGGGCTGCATGAGTGCTGCCGGCGCTGGGGAGCTACATTTCATTGAAGGAACGATGAATGCCAACATGTACTGTGACATACTGAAGCAGAGCATGATCCCCTCCCTTTGGAGACTGGGCTACAGGGCAGTATTCCAACATGATAATGACCAAAACACACCTCCAAGATGACCACTTCCTTGCTAAAGAAGCTGAAGGTAAATGTGATGATCTGGCCAAGCATGACTCCAGACCTAAACTCTATTGAGCATCTGTGGGGCATCCTCAAATGAAAGGTGGAGGAGCGCTAGGTCTCTATCATCCACCAGCTACATGATGTCATCATGGAGGAGTGGAAGAGGACTCCAGTGGCAAGCTGTAAAGCTCTGGTGAACTCCATGCCCAAGAGGGTTAAGGCAGTGCTGGAAAAAAATGGAGGCCACACAGTGTTGTCACATGAAAAGATATAATAAAATATTTACAAACATGTGAGGGGTGTACTCACTTTTGTGAGATACTGTATATATATCTATCTATCTATATATAGATATCTTTTTTTTCCAGCACTGCCTTAACCCTCTATAGCCATATTAATGATTTTAGAACAATAATATGGCTCTCTATGCGGCTGGATGAAACTTTCCCTATAGAACTTGGAGATGATTTTAGAACAATAATATGGCTCTCTATGCGGCTGGAAGAAACTTTCCTTATAGAACTTGGAGATGATTTTAGAACAATAACATGGCTCTATGCGGCTGGATGAAACTTTCCCTATAAAACTAGGAGATGATTTTAAATCATCATTTCTTGCACAAAAATAAAAAAAATACAGTGTTGGCTACCTCCTCCTCCTCCACCGCTACTTTCAGCGCCTCCTCAACCTCCAACTCCACATCCACCTCCATTTTTTATTTTTTTATGTGATTTTAGCTTAAAAATTATTTAAAATTATTTCCCTATCCCCATTTCTTTGTAGGGCACTTGTCCCCCAATTTTCCTTCCTTTTGCAGACCTCTAGGACTTGCCAGGACTTTGTTACAGCCATTTTTGTGCCTAAAAGTTTGGGTCCCCATTGATTTCAATGGGGTTCGGGGTCCGGGACAAAGTTCGGGTCAAGTCCGGTCCCGAACCCGGACTTTGTCCAGAAGTTCAGCCGAACCAGCAGAACCCGAACTTCCAGAGGTTCGATCAACTCTATAAATTACACATCTCATTACTCAACCACCTATTACACTTTTGAAGGCCCTGGAGCACCAGGACAATGTAAACTCCCACAAAATGACCCCATTTTGGAAAGCAAACACCCTAACGTATAATCTATGAGGCATAATGAGTATTTTGAACAGTCTATTTTTTTCCAGAGGTTTTTGGAAAATGAGGAAAAAAAATGAAAATGCATTTTTTTTACACAAAGTTGTCAATTTATAAGATATTTCCAACACATAGCATGTACATAGCAAAAATGGCACCCCAAAATACATTCTGCTACTCATTCTGAGTATGGCGATACCAAATTTGTGAGACTTTTACACAGCCTGACTACATAGCCTGGCCCAACATCCAAGGAGCACCATCAGGTCTTCTAGTGACATACATTATGCATCTAATTTCCCGACAACCTATCACATTTTTGAAGGCCCTTCATATTTCTAACATATAGCATGTACATACCAAGAATTACACCCCAAAATACATTCTGCTGAGCAAATGGTAAACAAAAGATTACCTGTGGGTTTAGTAGTGCCATTGTCCAAAGGAGGAGAGCCCTGATCCAGGCAGCAGGCAGGGACCTAGTCAACGACAGCAAACAGAACTGTCCAGGCAGCAGGCAGGAATATTGTCCATAGCCAGTACAGGCAGGGATACTGTCCATATACAGTCCAGGGTCAGTGCAGTTAGAGATATTACTAGCAGTGCCAAAATATTGATCCTGGTAGTAGGCAGGAACATGATCCATAGTATGGGTAGCAGGCCAGGAAATTATGGGTACAGGAGTAGAGGCTTCTCCCACCCAAATCTCTTTGAAGCCTCCAAGTCTCCAGACCCTAATCTGGAAATGAGAAAACTAAAAATTTATTTTTTTCATCCAGAAAAACAATTCTGGAGCCCCTCACATATGTGAGACCCCTGTGTGTGAATCCCACAGCAGGGTAAAATATCAGCCCAAAAGGTAGGCAAAAAGACATGGTCAACCAGTCCAGTGTCAGTTCCAGAGCAGGCAGAGGTATGTTTACATTAGGCAGAAGCGTGGTCGTATAACAGGCATGGTCAGTTCAGGAGCAGGCAGAGGTATGTTTACGTTAGGCAGAAGAGTGGTCGTATAGCAGACCAGGGTCAGTTCCGGAGCAGGCAGAGATATTTTTAGCGTGAGGCAGAAGCGTGGTCATATAGCAGGCCAGGGTCAGTTCCGAAGAAGGCAGCGGTATGTACAGTGCAGTGCAGTGTCATAAGGGGTGTGGCTGTAAATGACAATTACGTTTACCATACTTCAGTAATAATGTAGTGAAGTATGGTAACGGCAGAAACAGTCACCTATACAGAGGCCTGGTTGGGAAGGGCATTGGGGACAAAAATACACTGTGTCTCTTCTACCACCACTTTTGAAGCCACGGGGGAGTTTTTCCGGAAAGTGATGTTCTTGTAGTCTGCTCACTGAATCCGAGCAAATATTTTCTGGTGGGCCTTCAGGGTATACTAGGGTGGTGAAGACTTCTTCATGGTATTGTAGAAAGGATATAGTGTTCTCGGTTGATTTTTGGTAAACAATGTAACTGTTATACATGGCCAAACTGAAAAGGTATATAGAAACTTTTTTGTACCATTGGCGGGATTTTCTTGTGGGAAGGTAGGGTTCGATCATCTGGTCATTGAAGTCGACACTCCCCATGAACAAATTATAATCATGGATAGAAGCTGGCTTCCGGATTGTGTCTCCTCTCCTCCTGGGGTTTCCACGTAGGTGTCATTGTGTATTGAAGTCAGTATGTGAACGTTCCGTCTGTCCCTCCACTTAACAGCCAATAGCTCCTGGTTCAGCAAAGACGCCATCTCCCCTCTTTGTAGCCTTTTGTTAACGAGCCTTTGTGGGAAGCCTTTTCTGTTGGTTCTGACCGTACCGCATGCTGGAGTCTGCTTCCTGTAAAGGTTTGCGGAAGAGGGGCAAACTTGAATAAAAGTTATCCACATAAAGGTGGTAACCTTTTCCCAGTAGTGGATAAATGAGCTCCCAAAAAACCTTTCCACTGGCTCCAATATATTCAGGGCATTCACGGGGATGCAGTTGGGTGTCCTTTCCTTCATAGACCAAAAAGGAATAGATGTATCCGGTGGCTCGGTCACAAAGTTTGTACAGTTTAACCCCATAACGGGCCCTTTTGCTGGGGATAAACTGTTTTATGGCCAGCCTGCCTGTGAATTTTACAAGGGACTCGTCAATAAAGATGTTTTGGTTGGGGGTATATAACTGGGCACATTTTTCAGAAAAATCATTTAGAAGGGGCGAATTTTAAATAATTTATCGAAAGCTGGGTCATTGCAGGGAGGGCACTGTGCGTTGTCATTATAGTGGAGGAACCGCATAATTATAAGGTATCTTGACCTTGGCATGAGGGATGAATAGATTGGCATGTGGTGGATGGGCTTGGTAGACCAATAGAAGTACATTTATTTTTTTTTGTGATTCCCATATTAAATGTTAGGCCTAGAAAAAGTCTAAATTCCTCCACTGCAAGTTCTCTCCATTCAAAGAGTCGGGTGTAACTAAAACCAGGGTTGTTTGCGATGAACTGCTGGGCATAAAGGTTGCACTGGGCCACGATGGATGACAGAAAGTCCTCTGTAAAAATGTAATTTAAAAAATTAATTAGGGCAAAATCTTTGGTGTTCACCTGGACACCTGGCTGGGCGGTGAAAGGGGTGGTTTGCTGCTCCGGAATTAGATGGAAACCATGGGGGTTCTGAAGGGCATAGGGAAGGCTGGCATGGGTCCTCAACCTTTGGGGCTGAGATGACACCCCACTAGTGCTTGGCCTTTCTTGCAGTGGCACTGCACTAGAGGTGAATGGCACTGCGCTCGATGTGGATGGCACTGAGTCAGAGGTGAATGGCACTGCGCAACTTGTAGTAGCCTGCTGTTCCTCGCCAGAACACCTTTGTTTCATGGGCACCAGTTCTTCTTCCAATTCTGAATCAGACCCACTGCTTACAAAGGGCTCATAATCCGAATCAGAATTGGACGCAGACTCAGAGAGCTCCCCGCTGCTCTCTTCGGTCAGGCTCAGAATCTGGTATGCATTCTCAGACGAATATTTTTTTGCCATACTGGTGACTGGTGTGATGTGGATACACTGATGGGCACTGATAGGGGTGCACTGATGAGGTTGCACTGATGTGCACTAATGCACTGCGGCTGCACTGATTAGCTGGCACTGCTGAGGTGGCACTGACGGACGCTGATGAGGATCCAATGATAGGGTGGCACTGATGAACGCTCACTTATGGGCACTGATGTGCACTATTGGGCACTGTAGTGGCGCTGATGGGCACTTTAGTGGCAATGAAAGCACAGATGAGCACTGTAGTTGCACTGATGAGCACTTTAGCGGCAATAAAGGCACAGGTGGCACTGGTGTGGCACTGGGGTAGCACTGTAGTGACACTGATAACACAGAAGCACTGTAGTTGTACTGATGGGCACAAGTGGTACTGATGATCACAGGTGGCACTGATGAGCACAGGTGGCACTGGTGGGCACAGGTGGCACTGATGGGCCCGCTGGTGGCACTGATGTGATACTGATGGCAAAGATGATTACTGTAGTTGCACTAATGTAGCACTGATGAGTACTGTAGTGGCACTGATGACCACTTTAGTGGCAATGAAGGCACAGGTGGCACTGGTGTGGCACTGGTGTGGCACTAATGTGGCACTGTGGTGACACTGAAGGCACAGATATGCACTGTAGTGGCACTGATTAGCACAGGTGGCACTGATGGGCACAGGTGGCACTGATGGACACAGGTGGCATGGGTGGGCACAGGTGGCACTGTAGTGGCACTGATGGGCACTCTGGTGGCACTGATGGTACAGATGAGTACTGTAGTTGCACTTATGAGCACTGTAGTGGCACAGGTGGCACAGATGATCACTGGTGTGGAACTCGTGTGGCACTGATGGCACAGGTAAGTGCTGTAGTGGCACTGATGGCACATGTGGAACTGGTGGGCACAGGTGGCACTGGTGGGGACAGGTGGCACTCTGGTGGCACTGATGGGCACTCTGGTGGCACTGACGTCACTGTAGGGCACTTTAATGGCACTGATGGCACTGTAGGGTACCAATGTGGCACTGTGGTGGCACAGGTGTGGCACTGGTGGCACAGATGTGGCACTAGCAGCAGAACTTGAACACTGCTGGGCACAGCTGGGCACTGCTGGGCACAGTATATTTGCTAAAAAAATACAGTCTTGCACTGCAGGGCATCGATCTCTCTCCTCGTCTCACAAACTGGATTGGTGTGAGGAGAGGAGAGAGCTGACACTTTCGATGACCCTGCAGTGTTTACACTGTGATCACGCCGTCATTGGATGGTGTGATCATGTGGTAAAGGGCCGCTGCCATTGACCCTTTACTGCGATCCGTGACCCGCTGGATTCCGTTAACCCGGCGAGCATGGAGGCTCCCGTGTGCGCACCCCAGGGGGCACGCGGGAGCGTGATCCTGGGAGGAAGTTATAGTATGCCCTCCCAGAACAATGGATCCACCTTGTGACCGTTACACGGTCGGCAAGTGGTTAAGGGAAATGCCATGCCAAAATTAAAAAAAAATATATGCAAAATATGCATGGGGTTCCCCCCAAAATCCATACCAGGCCCTTATCCGAGTATGCAACCTGGCAGGTCAGGATAGGGGGGACAAGCGAGCGCTCCCCCCGAACCATACCAGGACATATTCCCTCAACATGGGGAGGGTGCTTTGGGGTCCCCCTGCAGGTGGGAGGCTTTATCAAGGGGGCCCCCAGATTGTGCCCCACCTATGTGAATGGGTATGGGTTAATTCGTACCCCTACCCATTCACCAAAAAAGTGTCAAAAAATAAAAACCACAAGAGTCAAGTTTCTGACAATTCCTTTATTAAAAAAATAATGACAGCAATATTAAATAAAAAAAATTGTCCCTCAATGTACATCCATCGTCAATCACGGCGCAGATGATCCGAAAAAAAAATTAAACAAAAACGCATCCGCCTCTTTCAGAAGCGACTCACCGAATGGGCAGCCTCTAAAAGAGGCACAATCTGCTTTTGGATTCTTTTCTTTTCTTTGGTCCATCTTCACCGTGAGTGACGTGGATTACACCGCGGGACACTTTTTTTTATAAAGGAATTGTCAAAATCTATCTTCTGTGGTTTTTATTTTTTGACAGTTTTTTGGTGAATGGGTAGGAGTATGATTCACCCAATACCCATTCACATAGGTGGGGGCTGGGATCTTCCAGATTCCAATAAGCCCCCCTTACCCGCAGACCCTGACAACTACAGTCCAGGATTGTCTGGAAGAGGCCCTTGTCCCCATCAACATGAGGACAAGGTGCTTTGGGATAGGGGGCGCAGAACCTTCCCTGCCACAAAGCACCCACACCCCCATGTTGAGGGCATGTGGCCTGGTATAGTTCAGAAGGGGGGGAAGTTCGCTCGTCCTCCCCCCTCCTGCCCTGCCAGGCTGCATGCACAGATAAGGGTCTGGTATGGATTTTGGAGGGACCCCATGCCATTTTTTTTTTAATTTTGGTGCGGGGTTACCCTTAAAATCCACACCAGACCCGAAGGGCCTGGTATAGGCTGGGGGGGGGACCCCACATCCTTTTAAAAAAAATCCTTATCTATATTGCCGGTTAGCTGGCAATACATTACAATCGAGAGCAAGTTTAAATGACATTTTTCCTTTATAAATGTAATTTTGCTGTGGCACTGTTCTACACATTGTACAGATGTGCCACTTTACAGGCATACTACGGGGACCCCCCAGACATGATATTTAACCACTTCCTTACTGGGCACTTAAACCCCCCTCCTGCCCAGACCAATTTTTGGCTTTCAGCGCTGTCGCAATTTGAATGGCAATTGCGCGGTCGTGCGACGTTGTACCCAAATAACATTTGCGTCCTTTTTTCCCACAGATAGAGCTTTCTTTTGGTGGTATTTGATCACCTCTGCGTCATTTCTGATCGCCGCTATAAACAAAAAATGAGCGACAATTTTGCAAAAAAGAACAATATTTTTTACTTTTTGCTAAAGTACAAATCCATTAAAAAAAAATGATTCATCAGTTTTGGCCGATTTATATTCTTCTACATATTGTTGGTAAAAAAAAAATCGCAATCGGCGTATATTGATTGGTTTGCGCAAAAGTTATCGCGTCTACAAACTGGGAATTGATTTATGGCATTTTTATTATTTTATTTTTTTTACTAGTAATGGCGGCAATCTGCAATTTTTATCGGGACTGCGATATTGCAGCAGAAATGTCGGACATTTGTTACACATTTTTGGGACCAATGACATTTATACAGCGATCAGAAATTTAAATATCTACTGATTACTGTGCAAATGTCATTGGCAGTGAAGGGGTTAACCTGCAGGGGCAGTGAAGGGGTGAACAATGTTCCCTGGGTGTGTTCTAACTGTGGGGGGGTGGGGCTGGCCGGGACATAACAGATCTAACTGATCCCAGTGACAGGGATCAGTAGATCTGGTATGTCCCCTGTCACAGAACGGAGAACCGCCATGTTTACATTGGCGGTTCCCCGTTCTGATGGTGCTAAAAGAGATCGGCGGGTCTCCGCCCGACCCACGGGCACGCTCGTGCAGGGGGCGCACCAGGAGCGTGCACAGGGGATGACGTCCATGGACGTCATCCCGGCATTTCAGATCCGCGCTGGAGCCGTACTTCGGCAATAGCACGGATTTGTAGGGGTTAAAGGAATATTTCATTTTTATTGTTTCACTTTAAGCATTATTATAATCACTGCTCCTGAAAAGGAACAATTGTTTTAAAAACATTTTTTTTCATTGATACATGTCCCCTAGGCAGTACCCTGGTCCCCATACACTTTGTATGGCAATAAATTGCATATAAGTAGAGTTGAGCGAACACCTGGATGTTCGGTGGGTTCGGCCGAACTTCACAAAAAAGTTTGGGTTCGGTACCGAACTTGACCCCGAACCCCATTGAAGTCAATGGGGACCCAAACTTTTCGGCACAAACATGACTGTAAAAAAGTCCTGGAAAGTGCTAGAGGGCTGCAAAAGGAAGTAAAATGATTTTAGAACAATAATCTGTCCCTTACAGCAACAGCAGGAACCTGTCCCTATAGAACTAGAAGATGATTTTAGAGCAATAATCTGTCCCTTACAGCAACAGCAGGTACCTGACCCTATAGGAGTAGGCTATGATTTTAGAACAATATTCTGTCCCTTACAGCAACAGCAGGAACCTGACCCTATAGAACTAGAAGATGATTTTAGAACTGTCCCTCTAAGCAGTAGACTCTACCTAGTCTAGTCAGATTGTTCTGTAATGCAGGATGAGATGTTATTAGATCTGCAATCTGTCCCTAAAAGCAGTAGTAGTAGTAGTAATCTCTACCTAGTACACAATCAGATTATTCTGTAATGCAGGATGAGATGTTATTATATCTGCAATCTGTCCCTCACAGACAATCATCTTCAAACTGTGTGTGAAAAGTATAAATTAGCCGGGAGAAGCCATATCACTGTTCTACAATCATCTTCAAACTGTGTGTGAAAAGTATAAATTAGCGGGAGAAGCCATATCACTGTTCTACAATCATCTTCAAACTGTGTGTGAAAAGTATAAATTAGCCTTGAGAAGCCATATCACTGTTCTACAATCATCTTCAAACTGTGTGTGAAAAGTATAAATTAGTGGGAGAAGCCATATGCGAACGCTTTTATGAATATGATAGAGGAATCTCTGATTTATACTAACGTATTGTTTAAGGAACATTGCCAAGGTTGGTGGCGCTTTGTGGATGATGTGTTCGCAATATGGGGGGGGCGGCATGGATACATTGCTCTTGTTTCATTCTTGCATTAATTTGTTACTACCAGGATTGGAATTTAGTATCAATTTTGGTGATAGGAGTTTGCCCTTCTTGGATGTTATGGTAATGCTGGAGGCAGGTAGATTGGAAAGTGATTTATATGTGAAACCTATGGACCGCAATCAATTGTTGCACCAGAAAAGCTTCCACCCACCAGGTGTATTTAACCACCTCCCACCCGGCCACTGCACATATACGGCCGGGTGGGAGCTCCCCCGTTCTGACAGGATGTGTATTTACGTCCTGCAGAACGGGAGCTCGCGGCCACGCGCCGCGCTGCTGCTGGATCCTGTGATCATTATGAGCAGAGATCAGGATACGGGCGCAGTGACTGGCCCTCCCGATCATTGTAAGCAGACGAACATCTCTGTGACAGTTCTCCCCCACCGAGCTCAGTGAGAGCTCAGTGCGGGGGGGGGGGGAGGGGGGGAACCCCCAAAACATCTGTATGACCCCCATCACATCTGTCACCATACACAAAACATCTGTCACTGTCCCCAAAACATCTGTATGTCCCCAAAACATCTGTCACAGTCCCCAAACATCTGTCTGTCCCTGTCACATCTGTCACCATACACAAAACATCCGTATGTCCCCGTCACATCTGTCACAGTCCCTGTCACATCTGTCTGTCCGCCAACAACAAATAAACTCAGATTTTGGTTATTTTTACCAAAGAAATGTAGCAGTGTCATTTTTGGTCAAAATTTATGAAGAGAAATTACTTATTTGCAAAATATTATAACAGAAACGCAGAAAAATGCATTGTTTTTGAAAATTTTTTGTCTTTTTTTAATTTATAATGCAAAAAATAAAAAACCCAGGGGTGATTAAATATCACCAAAAGAAAGCTCTATTTGTGTGAAAAAAATGATAAAAATTTAATATGGGTACAACGCCGCACGACCGCGCAATTGTCATTCAAACTGCAACAGCGCTGAAAGCTGAAAATTGGTCCGGGAACGAAGGGGGTTTAAGTGCCCAGTATTGAAGTGGTTAAATCAGTACCGAAGAGTCAGTTTTCACATATTAGACGCATTGTGAGTGACCCCAGAATTAAGGAAGAATGTCTTGATGAGGTAGAAAACAAACTAGAAAAGAGAGGTTATAAAAGAGAGGAATTAAATAAGATTAGGACAGAAGCAGAGAAAACAACAAAAACAATACAAAGGTCAAAGGAGGTTACTGTTTGTGACACAATTCCACCCATACTCAAAGAGAATTTTTAATATCATTAAAAAACATTGGACAACTCTGCGGGACAATTATCCATCCATTGAGGAATTTCAATATGTCCCAATGTCGGCCTATCGCAAGGGGCGTACAATTTACTCCCGGGTGGTCAGGTCGGACGTTGGCAGGATCAAAAAAACTAATATTGGTAGAACCTTTTTGGGTACCTCTAATTATGGTTCATATCCATGTCTACGCTGTATTCAGTGCAACAGCATGATTAAAGGGAAAATTAATCACCCACACACTGGGGAAACTTTGGAAATTAGGGGATACCACACATGCCAATCGGCATTTGTGGTATACCTTATTAAATGTCCCTGTGGTCTCCTCTATATAGGGGAGACCACTCAGAAGGTAAAAGATAGGATAGCGAGACATAAATATGCAATAAGAGATAAATTAACAAAATTACCTTTGGTTAAACATTTTGTAGATATGGGACATACGGTGTCCCAGTTACGGTTTATGGTAATAGAATCTGTGACACAAGATAGGAGGGGAGGTACTGTGTATACTCGTGTATAAGTCGACCCGTGTATAAGCCGACCCCCCTACTTTTGCCCAAAAAATATGGGAAAACTTATTGACCCGCGTATAAGCCTAGGGTGTGAAATGCAGCAGCCAGAACACAGGGACAGGGAGCCAAAACACAGGGATTTTAGCCAGAACACAGGGATTTTAATGCCAGGACACAGGGATTTTAATGCCAGGATACAGGGATTTTAATGCCAGGACACAGGGACAGGGAGCCAAAACACAGGGATTTTAGCCAGAACACAGGGATTTTAGCCAGAACACAGGGATTTTAATGCTAGGACACAGGGATTTTAATGCCAGGACACAGGGACAGGGAGCCAGAACACAGGGACAGGGTGCCAGAACACAGGGATTTTAGCCAGGACACAGGGATTTTAATGCCAGGACACAGGGATTTTAATGCCAGAACACAGGGACAGGGAGCCAGAACACAGGGACAGGGTGCCAGGACACAGGGATTTTAATGCCAGGACACAAGGATATTAATGCCAGGACACAGAGACTGTAGCCAGAACACATAAGGGATGAGTAAGGTAGTTTAGTTTCACATTAAACAGAGCTGTGCTGCTTGTAAGAGCCATTCTGTGCTTGCAAGTGTGATTAAACACATTGGAATGCAGAGAATGCTGAGAATGCAGAGAGAGCTGCAGCTCTTCACGGAGATCAGGAGGTGGGCGGGACTGAACAGCTAACATCAGCTTGTCCCGCCCACCTCCCCGACATCAAGCTGAGAATCTGACACCTCTCTCAGCATTCTCTGCATTCCAATGTGTTTAATCACACTTACAAAGCACAGAACGGCTCTTAGAAGCAGCACTGCTCTGTTTAATGTGAAACTACTGATCGCCACAGACACTGACTCGGGTATAAGTCGAGGGGGGCCTTTTTCAGCACAAAAAATGTGCTAAAAAACTCAACTTATACCCGAGTATATACGGTAATAGAGAAATTAAATTAAGAAAGAGAGAGGTTTTCTGGATAAACCGTTTGGACACCCTTTTTCCTAAAGGGTTAAATAGAGATTTTGATCTGCATCTATTCCTATAGGGGTCTAAGCTTTATCTGACCTAATTGGTCTGGACCTGGCTCTTTGATTGGTTTGTTTATTTACTTATTTATTTGTTTTTTCACATATGCATTTGTCTTTTTATTTTAAATTTATGAAACTAATCACATGTATTTGTATAGGCATGAAAAAATCTGTGTGATAAATTGGAGCTAAGCCATTAGGATCTTTCTGTGTGTAGACGTAGAAGATTGAGTCTAAACATCAGATGTGAATATTTTTTTATAAGAAAATCATGCCAAAATGTGCCACCATCCTAAGTAACAGAGAAAAAATTATTACTTTTATTTTTTTATATTTACTTTTACTATTTTTCGTCTCTATTTATTTTTGTTCTTTGGTTCTTCTTTATAGCCACGTTTGATCTACAATATCAAAGAATACATAAAAGTGAAAACGGTTTGACCGTACCATCTTATGCATAGCAACCTTAGGTATGGCACTAGGCTCTGCAACCATAGAGAACTATATACACATTTATAGACACATGCCCTTTTGCAGCGGTTTATGTTTATTAAATTATACCTAGATATCCTTGTGCTGGATTAACCTGTCTTTTGGTCCCCTGTGCCTGCCCCCCTGATGTTTACAGTCCAATTAGGGAAGTGCGAACCACAAGTAATGCAGTCATGGTGAATGTAGGTGAATATAGACAATATGATTTACACTCAATGAAATATGATATTGATATTTGTAAAGAACAGTATGTCATTTTTTGCATTTATATTTCATAGTCTGAAGAGAAATAAGGTCCAGAAGAAGCACATTGGTGCGAAACGCGTCGACCTCCTCTTCTCATGCCTATCCATGAAAATTGGTTTGGTAGTTGTATCATTCCTCATTCATGTGGAAATATTAATTCCCTGTTTTTTGTATTTTTCATGTATTGTTTGTAATTTTTATAATTAATTGTTTCTAAGACGTTGCAACATGTCTTTTTAAATATGATTTAATAAATATAATTTTTACTCAAATCCATCAGTTTCATGAGTGCCGGCAAAGTCCATTTTATTAGCTTATTCACCCGACACAATCATTCGTGTCAAGTGTTTAATTTTTTCTCTGTTACTTAGGATGGTGGCACATTTTGGCATGATTTTCTTATAAAATTTCCAATTCAGGGTGGTAGCACCCAACTATGCACATGCCATAGTAACGGTCCCCTGCTTGGGTTCGTGATTCATGAAACTGATGGTCTTATTGTCACTCACCTCTTCTGTTGTTATCTAATTGTGGATTATATCATCTAGCACATACATATCCAGATATTTCGCTGCTCCGGGCTCTGTCACCCTTCTGGTCCGTGACGGTTCTCCAAGCAGCTATATCTTATTTCTGCTCATTTCATATTGAAAGAGGCAGGGAAGCGGAGGAAACAAGATGTCGGATTATACTGGGGTAGCATGGGAGGGACTAATGTCCAAATTCCAGAAAAATGCCCAAGATAACAAGGGCACACCTGTGGACATGGAATTTTTCATACAGAAAGTAAAAAGAAGTTTAGAGAGGAAATCCAACTTGTACTGGCATACAAAATATTTTGAAAAGTATAGGGATGAAAATCTAAATCCCAAGGGGCTACGGGTACAAATATTTCCCAATGTTAGAAATGTTAGCCCCGAATTAAAGGAGATTTGGGAGGACACCTTGAAAGATTGTTCACGGAGAATGATTACCATTCTCCTTGAGCAATATAAGAAAGAAATGACCGAGGTTGATGAAGAAATTGGGCAAATTTATAAACAGCACCATAACCTTATATCCCATACAGAATATCCTCCCAATAATCAGGAGTTACAGGAATACCTTGAAAAGTACAACTTGGACCTCATTCAAAAGAAAGAGAGTAAATTCCTAAGGGATAAAATGGCATTTAACAACCACTCAGCCTATAGGTGGCCAATAGGAGGTAGAGGACGCCCTAGATTCCCCAGGAGAAACAAACAGAAACCAGGAAGGGATGAATATAACTATGAAGAGGGAGAATCTGACTCTTCCACTGTATCTAATGTCTCTGATCTTTCCTATATATCACAGGGTAATACATCTGGACACTGGAGACACCGACAATTCCGAAAGGGACAAAAAGATGGTGACGGTACACGTTCGCACTCACTTGGTGGTGGTGGTAAGAAACGTAAGGTGGAACACATAGCACCTAATCGAGACAACATGTCACAACCGCACACGCAATCTAATGGTGATGGGGAATCAACACAGCACAAAACCAAAGTCACTGGTAATGTAACCAAAAAGAACACTAGTAAATCTACTCCCAACAATCGCACGAAAGAAGGGGATTTTTTAGATCCCGCAACTCTCACGGGCACCCCCAGAAACAGCAAAGCCACACTAGACCCTTTTGTAACCAAGCTTACACAACCCCCACCACAATCACTCCCACCACAACACCCAGCCCCCTACAGGATTAAATATTATCAATCTATCATCACACAATTTAACACCGGCAGAACGTTCAGTCCTTAGTTTGGGACTGACGTTCTGCCCCACACAAAATATGGACACTTTTGAAATCATAAAAGAAATTAACCTTTTTGCTAGAAAACTTACGTACAAATATCTATATGATGAGGATAGAAAAAGGAAAAAAGAAGATCAGAGACAAAAAGAACAATGGAAGGAATTCAGGGTTAGGGATTTCCAAGCATTGAAGAACCTTATGGATCTTCTAGCCGAAAATGAAGGCTCTGACCAACATGATGCCCAGGATCCCTGTGACATTCCATCCAATATGGCGGAGATCGTCCCACCGACAACGTTGGTGGCTGCTCAACCAGCCACGATCACAAAGTAAAAATCAGACAAATTCCCACCGCTAAACACAAATCCCAACATAGCAGCATTTGTTATGCAGGTCTCCAAAGAGATAGAGAAGATCAAAGTCCCCGAATATTATTTGAGCGATAATCTTACACAAATTCAGAGACAGGCGCTATATAATCTGAATAATAATAAAGAGATTGTCATCAAACCGTCAGACAAAGGGGGAAATGTGGTGGTCCAGGATGTCCACCAGTATAGGCATATGTGTTTACAGATACTCACCAATCGGGAATGGTATTTGCCTATCTCCCCGGAGGCTTTTGGAAAATTTCGAGATGAATTCACCAATTTGATTGGTGAAGCATACCTGCAAGGTATCATAAATAAAGACACATATGAGGCCATTTTAGTAAAAAACTCTTGTGTACCCACCTTTTACGCGTTACCGAAAACGCACAAAAGCACGCAAAAGCCTCCGGGTCGACTGATTGTATCAGGTATTGGCAGCTACACAGAACACGTGAGTCGGCTTATTGATGCGCATCTGGCCCCCCACGTTTCCTCCTTACCATCCTATATACAGGACACTCCTGACCTGTTGCGATGATTGGAAGACATACAAGTACCCCTCCACACAAGATTGGCAGCAATCGATGTGGAAGCCCTGTATAGTAGTATCCCACACCACAAGGGTCTAGGAATAATAAGGGAATTTCTGCATGAAAGACTCCAGGATTTCCACAAACAAAATTAATTTATTCTAGCCACCCTAGAACACATCCTTAACAGAAATGTGTTCATGTTTGATGGCTCCCACTACCTCCAGATACAGGGTGTTGCGATGGGGACATGTTGTGCCCCATCGTACGCCAACCTGTATCTGGGGGGGTGGGAGAGGAGGATTTTTTCTGATGACCTATATGAACCTTACCTCATGTACATTCCCCTCTGGCTCCAATACATAGATGATATTTTCATGCTGTGGTCGGGGCCAGAGGGGATGTTGGAAGAATTTTTCCAAAAATTATCCATTAACGAGTTCAACCTCCGGTTCACCATGGTGTCGGACATGAAGACGATCCCGTTTCTGGATATCCAAATTTCACTTACAGATGAGGGTCAAATTACCACCACATTATATAGAAAACCCACAGCAGGGAACACAGTATTGCATGCTCACAGTTTCCACCCGAGACCTTTGGTCCAGAGTATACCGTACTCACAATATTTGAGACTCCGAAGGATCTGTTCTACTGATGAATCCTTTAGAAAAGAGGCAGATGCCTTGCGTGAGAGGCTGCTCAGGAGAGGCTACTCGCGCACCCTTTTACGCAAGGCATTCAACAAGGCATATGGTCGCAATAGACAGGAAGTAATGGCATATAGAAAGAAAAAAAGTTCAGACTCTAGAGTTCGTTTTATAACACCCTATACAAGACAGCATGGGGCCATCAGACAGGTCTTATGCGACCATTGGTACCTGTTGACCAATGATAACATTTTGAAGAAATATGTCAGGGATTATCCCGAAATCACGTATAAACGGGCACAATCTATTAAAAATAGGGTCACACAGAGCCATTTCCGTGATCCACAGGGTGAGGACTGTGATCCTCCCTGTGGCACATGGAAATGGGGTGGGTGTAACTTCTGTCATTGGATCTATGAAAATCAAACAATGTACCTACCTAATGGCAGGCTACACAGGGTACAACACTTTGTGGACTGCCAAACTATTGGCGTTGTCTATATTATGTTTTGCGAATGTGGGGCATTTTATATAGGCAAGACCAAACGCCAATTTTGGCGGCGCATCAAAGACCATATCTATTATGGTAATAAAAATATACTATCAACACCAATAGGGAGACATTTGGGCTTGTATCATAATAATAGTACAGAAGTGGTACGGTTCGCCGCCTTGGAAAGGATCCTAGAGAATCCCAGAGGGGGAGAATATGATAAGATCATACTCCAACGTGAAACACGTTGGATCTACTCCCTCAAGGCCACCGAAAAACCTGGCCTCAATGAATCACTCAGTTACAAACCCTTTCTATAGCAATTATAATTCAGCTTAAGGGCCGTGCCTGCCCCCCTTTGCCCACTACATGAAATGAACTTGTCATATTTCCCTTTCTGGCTGGCCATGTACCTTCCATGATATCCATTATCAGCTGCACCAGATGGAGACACAGCCCCTGCTCACATAAAACATCATACACACGTTCAAAATTGGATGTGTCTTATTGTGTAAATTGCTTTTTTATCATTGCAGTTTAGACTGCATGTGGTTCTATATATTTCTTTCCTTTTTGGGTGCACATCATTTGGGGCAGGCATATGCGTCTCACACACCTTTTTGGTGTGTTGTGAATGGGTGTTGGGCGGGCGCGGCGGCTGGGGAATCTGGGACAGGGCTTGTCCTGGTCTCCTCCCATTCGTTGGCACTTGCCTCCTTTGCCCTTCCTTGCAGATGGCGCTCTCTCTATTGAGATCGGGCGCGATGGGGGATAAAACCCAGGCGCCCATTCGGGACACATCCAGCAGCATCTCGCCGGCGGGCAGGGGGACACGATCGAGTGACCGCAGCCAGTTATATCGGGTAAGTGGGCAATTTTCTACACACTCACCCCAGGTTTTAGAAACCAAGGATATAGATGCCTAAACATGCCATATCTATACCACCAAGTATTATTGGCGCAAAGCATCTCCTAATCTCCATGTGGGAGGCATTGTTCCTCTGGAGCCAGCCTAGTTGAGTCCGGAGAGGTTATTTTGGAGAGGAGCTCATTGAATAACCAAAATAATATCCTTTTGGTATTTCAACACCCTGGGCATCTGAAGCAACTGGACCCAGGTGCGTTTAATTAATTCATTAGGATGTAGGGATACTTATGCCATTCCGGCACATTTGGGCATTGTTTTACATTTACTTTTATTATTTTTCGTCTCTATTTATGTTTGTTCTTTGGTTCTTCTTTATAGCCACGTTTGATCTACAATATCAAAGAATACATAAAAGTGAAAACGGTTTGACCGTACCATCTTATGCATAGCAACCTTAGGTATGGCACTAGGCTCTGTAACCATAGAGAACTATATACACATTTATAGACACATGCCCTTTTGCAGCGGTTTATGTTTATTAACTTATACCTAGATATCCTTGTGCTGGATTAGCCTGTCTTTTGGTCCCCTGTGCCTGCCCCCCTGATGTTTACAGTCCAATTGGGGAAGTGCGAACCACAAGTAATGCAGTCATGGTGAATGTAGGTGAATATAGACAATATGATTTATACTCAATGAAATATGATATTGATATTTGTAAAGAACAGTATGTCATTTTTTGCATTTATATTTCATAGTCTGAAGAGAAATAAGGTCCAGAAGAAGCACATTGGTGCGAAACGCGTCGACCTCCTCTTCTCATGCCTATCCATGAAAATTGGTTTGGTAGTTGTATCATTCCTCATTCATGTGGAAATATTAATTCCCTGTTTTTTGTATTTTTCATGTATTGTTTGTAATTTTTATAATTAATTGTTTCTAAGACGTTGCAACATGTCTTTTTAAATACGATTTAATAAATATAATTTTTACTCAAATCCATCAGTTTCATGAGTGCCAGCAAAGTCCATTTTATTAGCTTATTCACCTGACACGATCATTCGTGTCAAGTGTTTAATTTTTTATCAGATGTGAATAATTATTGAAGTAATTGTCGTAATTGATTCCTCATCGATTGTGAATAAATAGCACTAATAGAATGTGATTTGAATATTGTTCCATACCTTGAGAAAGGGCGTGAGAGGAGGACAATAGCCCGAAACCGTCAGTAAATATGGAGCAAGACCATTGTCTTGTTATGGACTTTGTTTGATTTACATGATCTTTTTAGGATCAGTATGTTACTATTTGAAGAAAATTCTTGAACGATGCTTGTATTTTGATACTTTGAAATATTAAAGAAGTTGTGTGCAGCAATCCTGGACTGTTATTTTTATATATAGCCTTGGGGTAAGGCTTGGTTGCTGGCACCTGAAGAACACTGACTTCTATATAACTAATTGTTATTTATATATATATATATATATATATATATATATATATATATATATATATATATATATATATATATATATATGTGTGTGTGTGCGTATATATATATATGTATATATGGGTATGTATGATGTTCATATTTTTTCAAAAGCATACACGAAAAAAACTAGCAAAGATCTCAAAAAGACACTAACTTAACTTGACGATACATTTCTAGAAGATAAAATTAGTTATAGTTTCAACATTAGCTCTGGTTCTTGCCCCTCCCTCACAATACTAGTATGGCTATACGGACAACAAAGTGGCCCACAAGTACGCTTTAACTTTAAGTTTTGGTAAAAGGAATACATTTGTAGGATCCAGGGAAGGATCTGTTGGAAGAAAGAGTGTGACGTACAGACTGACAAAGTAATCGCCAAGATTGTCCTGTTATCACTCAATACAGTGGGGATCGAAAGTTTGGACACCCCAGGTAAAAATTTGTATTAAAGTGCATAAAGAAGCCAAGGAATGACGGAAAAATTTCCAAAAGGCATCAAATTACAGATTAGACATTCTTATAATATGTCAACAAAAGTTAGATTTTATTTCCATTATTTACACTTTCAAAAAAACAGAAAACAAAAAATGTTGTCTGCAAAAGTTTGGGCACCCTGCAGAGTTAATATCTTGTACTGCCCCCTTTGGCAAGTATCACAGCTTGTAAATGCTTTTTGTAGCCAGCCAAGAGTCTTTGAATTCTTGTTTGAGGTATCTTTGCCCATTCTTCCTTACAAAAGTCTTCCAGTTCTTTGAGATTTCTGGGCTGTCTGTCACGCACTGCTCTTTTAAGGTCTATCCATAGATTTTCAATTATGTTGAGGTCAGAAGATTGTGAAGGCCATGGCAAAACCTTCAGTTAATGCCTCTTGATGTAATCCCCCGTGGATTTCGAGGTGTGTTTAGGATCATTTTCCATTTGTAGAAGCCATCCTCTCTTTAACGTCAGCTTTTTCACAGATGGCATCAAGTTACCATCCAAAATTTGCTGAAATTTTATTGAATCCATTTTTCCTTCTACTCGCGAGATGTTCACTGTGCCACTGGCTGCAATACAACCCCAAAGCATGATTGATCCACCCCCATGCTTAACAGTTGGACAGAGGTTCTTTTCATTAAATTCTGTGCCCCTTCTTCTCCAAACGT
>BLSH010060562.1:0-15811 GCA_018402905.1 Glandirana rugosa
TTCTTGAGCTTCAAGGAGTGAGGTGAAGGCACTCTGATGGTTAAATGGTCACCAGGCTTCACTGGAGGAAAACTCTGCATTGAAAGAACAACAATAATCTCATGTGACCTCTCAGAACCCTCCTCACCTCTCCAGTCAAGTCTATATTTTATTAATAGAGAAAAGAGTGATGTCATGTGACCTCCCAGAATGCTCCTCACCTCTCCGGTCAGGTCTGTGTTTTATTAATAGAGATAAGAGTGATGTCATGTGACCTTCCAGAATCCTCCTCACCTCTCCAGTCAAGTCTATGTTTTATTAATAGAGATAAGAGTGATGTCACGTGGCCTCCCAGAATCCTCCTCACCTCTCCGGTCAGGTCTGTGTTTTATTAATAGAGATAAGAGTGATGTCATGTGACCTCCCAGAATCCTCCTCACCTCTCCGGTCAGCAGGTAGATGATCTCCAGGGTGAGGTCTAATATCCTCTCCGTTATGTGACTTGGGTCCGCCTCCATCCTCATTGATGAGATCATGTCATCCATACAAGATTCTGTAGACAGAGAATACAATGGCCTTACTAATCATTATAACTCATAGAAGAGGAAAGAGTCATTTAAACCCTCTTTCCACCACCGAGGGAGGTTTAGAACTACAACATTTTTTAAAATATTTTATATTCTTTAATTAAATATTGTTTGTTTATCATTATTATTACAGTAGTGAGAAGTTGTATTTATGAAGTCATCATATGTATCTCTCTCCATCTCTCAGTGTGCTTGTGTGTGTGTGTCCTTGTCTGCTGGAAATAAAAGACATCACAGCGACTATGGAGGAAGAGGGTGGACATGACGGGGGTTACTGGGTGTAAATATAAAATAAGATCTTATTACCTCCTCTGCTGCCAGTTCCAGCAATGTCTCCTCTCTACTTCCTCCTGACTCACCTCTCACCCGGAATTTCCTTTTTAGAACCTGACATCAAATTTTTGTACGTTACATTGCTTCCTGTCTGCCCCTGACATCACTTCCTCCTTTGTGGTATCACTTCCTGTTTCTGGCTTCCTGTGTCTGTACATGTGAATATTATAAGATAACACCGTAATGGTTAAAAAATAAGAACCACCAAATCCTATAACCAGCTTAAAAAATTGCAGATAAAAGCACAGAAAAATTAAATATGTGAACTGCTAACTTGCCATAAAGTGTGTTTTTACTTCCTTGCATTGTATGTTTATGTGTCAGACTCTCATTTGTTCCTACAAATACTGCTGTCTTTTAATATTAGGACACTTACCTGTCCGGGGATCCTGTGATGTCAGCACCCGATATTTTTAAATTGCGGCGAGGTCCCCCGGAAGTGCTCTGTTATAACAGGCTTGTGGTGAACGTTCCATGAAGAAAGCAAGTGTTTTTGAATGGCATAGGCAGTTTAAACTTGAGCGGAAAAAATGTCCGCAATGATGCCAGAAGGATGGATGCACGTGTGGACAGAGTGCGAACCCTCGTATGCTCAGATAGAAGACTGAGTATGTGAATTATGGCAGAAGAATTGAACATGAACAGGGAAACACTATGGCAGATTCTAAAGGAGGATTTCCACAAATATGGTGGCTTGAATATTGACAGCAGGTTAAAAATAATTTCAAATTTCATTCAATCTTTCGAAGAATTCAGAGGTGCTTGATTTTTTTTTACTGTCCATTCCAAGAAATAAACCTTGTACACATGTGGTCTATACACAAGTAGGCTTATACTCTATTTTTCCACACTAAGTATTCAGTGTAACTTAATCACCCCCTCACTCCCACTTCTGGCCGTAGGTCTTCTTCTCCCTTGTTGTCCCTCTTACCTAAATGCCCCGCTATGTAATTTTTTATGTATATGCTGAGGAAGAGTGAAGGGAAATACTGTAGAGCAGTGGTGCCCAACCTCAAGTCTCAATGAAGCCACACGGCACTTACTAAAGCGTACACCCAAGGAGGGCCACGTTTTCCCGTGCAGGCAGCCGCAGTTATGTCAATTGGGATGAAGCGGTTGCATGGGCACAGATGCTGCAACCAATCTGACATCCATGTGGGTGCATGGCCCCGAATGCAGACAGTGTGCATTTGGGGCCATACACTTGCACAGATGTCAGAATGGTATCAGTCTCTTTGTGCAGCTGCTACATCCCAACTGACATCAATTAGACGGCCTGTACGGGGAAATGCGGCCCTGCAAGGGTGTACCCTTTAGTTTGCCCTGTATGAATGAGGTCTTACCCCCAATAAGTTGTGTTTCCAGGATTTGCTTCACCCTGCATAGAAGCTTTAGATCCATGTCAATTGCTTGGTATTTCTGATTGCTATTATATTTAAGGGAAATTCCCAAAGTACAGCCTGTTGTGGGGATCTGAGGGTACAAAGGAGGTACCCGAGGTTGAGAACTACAGCTATAAATTGTTACTTGAGTGACAGCTCTAAGTCGGCCGACATCACATCCAAGATTATGGCCCCCTGCAGCAGTCTAAGAATCTTGGATGTCTACACAAGGGAGACTTTTGCAGGTAGCTAATATGAATAAAATAATTTACGTGCACATCCTATGGGAACAGTGTTGTGAAAATGAATGTTTTATTTACATTCCCTGACAGCTCTCCTCCACCATCCACACTACATTCTCTGACAGCTCTCTATCCACCATCCACACTACATTCTCCTCCACCATCCACACTTTATTCTCTGACAGCTCTCTATCGACCATCCACACTACATTCTCCGACAGCTCTCCTCCACCATCCACACTACATTCTCCGACAGCTCTCCTTCACCATCCACACTACATTCTCCGACAGCTCTCCACCATCCACACTACATTCCCCGACAGCTCTCCCCCACCATCCACACTACATTCTCCGACAGCTCTCCTCCACTGTCCACACTACATTCTCCGACAGCTCTCCTCCACCATCCACACTACATTCTCCAACAGTTCTCCTCCATCATCCACACTACATTCTCCGACAGCTCTCCTCCACCATCCACACTACATTCTCCGACAGCTCTTCTCCACCATCCACACGACATTCTCCAACAGTTCTCCTCCATCATCCACACTACATTCTCCAACAGCTCTCCTCCACCATCCAGACTACATTCTCCAACAGGGAGTAAAGGAAGAAAGGTTCTTCAGACAGCCGCTTTTAGCTATGAGTAAGCGTCAGATATAGACGTGAAACGCGTTAGCTCCTGTACCTGGGGTTTGTCCCCTGTCATGCTCTGCCTGTACCATATTTGATTTTTACTTTTATCAATAAACGGCAATCTTCTGGAGTGCGGCTGTTTGAAGAACCTTTCTTCCTTTACTCCTTGTCATGGCGGAGCCTGCACCATATGGAAGTGGTCACATCTGTGGAGTGGAGCCGTGGCTTTGAGCGGGTATTGCTTTCCTTTGTTCTACATTCTCCAACAGCTCTCCTCCACCATCCACGCTACATCCTCTGACAGCTCTCCTCCCCTATCCACACTACATTCTCCGACAGCTCTCCTCCACCATCCACACTACATTCTCCGACAGCTCTCCCTCCACGCTACATTCTCTTACAGCTCTCCACCATCCATGCTACATTCCCTGACAGCTCTGCTCCCACCATCCACACTACATTCACCGACAGGTCTCCTCCACCATCCACACTACATTACCCGACAGCTCTCCTCCACCATCCACACTACATTCTCTGATAGCTCTCTACCCACCATCCATACTACATTCTCCAACAGCTTTCCTCCACCATCCACACTGCATTCTCTGACAGCTCTCTTCCCACCATCCACACTACATTCTCCAACAGCTCTCCTCCACCATCCACACTACATTCACTGAAGCTCTCTTCCACCATCCACACTACATTCTCCAACAGCTTTCCTCCACCATCTACACAACATTCTCCGACAGCTCTCCTCCACCATGCACACTACATTCTCTGACAGCTCTCCTCCGCCATCCATACTACATTCTCTGACAGCTCCCCTCCACCATCCACACTACATTCTCCGACAGCTCTCCTCAACCATCCACACTACATTCTCCGACAACTCTCCTCCACCATCTACACTACGTTCTCCAACAGCTCTCCTCCACCATCCACACTACATTCTCTGACAGCTCTCCTCCCCCATCCACACTACATTCTCCGACAACTCTCCTCCATCACCCACACTACATTCTCCGACAGCTCTCCCCCACCATCCACACTACATTCTCCGACAGCTCTCCTCCACCATCCACACTACATTCTCCGACAGCTCTCCCCCCACCATCCACAATACATTCTCCGACAGCTCTCCTCCACCATCCACACTACATTCTCCGACAACTCTCCTCCACCATCTACACTACATTCTCCGACAGCTCTCCTCCACCATCCACACTACATTCTCCGACAGCTCTCCTCCACCATCCACACTACATTCTCCGACAGCTCTCCTCCACCATCCACACTACATTCTCCAACAGTTCTCCTCCATCATCCACACTACATTCTCCAACAGCTCTCCTCCACCATCCAGACTACATTCTCCAACAGGGAGTAAAGGAAGAAAGGTTCTTCAGACAGCCGCTTTTAGCTATGAGTAAGCGTCAGATATAGACGTGAAACGCGTTAGCTCCTGTACCTGGGGTTTGTCCCCTGTCATGCTCTGCCTGTACCATATTTGATTTTTACTTTTATCAATAAACGGCAATCTTCTGGAGTGCGGCTGTTTGAAGAACCTTTCTTCCTTTACTCCTTGTCATGGCGGAGCCTGCACCATATGGAAGTGGTCACATCTGTGGAGTGGAGCCGTGGCTTTGAGCGGGTATTGCTTTCCTTTTTTCTACATTCTCCAACAGCTCTCCTCCACCATCCACGCTACATTCTCTGACAGCTCTCCTCCCCTATCCACACTACATTCTCCGACAGCTCTCCTCCACCATCCACACTAGATTCTCCGACAGCTCTCCCTCCACGCTACATTCTCTTACAGCTCTCCTCCACCATGCATGCTACATTCCCTGACAGCTCTGCTCCCAACATCCACACTACATTCACCGACAGGTCTCCTCCACCATCCACACTACATTCTCTGATAGCTCTCTACCCACCATCCATACTACATTCTCCAACAGCTTTCCTCCACCAACCACACTGCATTCTCTGACAGCTCTCTTCCCACCATCCACACTACATTCTCCAACAGCTCTCCTCCACCATCCACACTACATTCACTGAAGCTCTCTTCCACCATCCACACTACAGTCACCGACAGCTCTCTTCCACCATCCACACTACATTCTCCAACAGCTTTCCTCCACCATCTACACAACATTCTCAGACAGCTCTCCTCCACCATGCACACTACATTCTCTGACAGCTCTCCTCCGCCATCCATACTACATTCTCCGACAGCTCTCCTCAACCATCCACACTACATTCTCCGACAACTCTCCTCCACCATCTACACTACATTCTCAAACAGCTCCCCCTCACCATCCACACTACATTCTCCGACAGCTCTCCTCCCACCATCCACACTACATTCTCTGACAGCTCTCCTCCACTATCCACACTACATTCTCCTACAGCTCTCCCCCACCATCCACACTACATTCTCCGACAGCTCTCCTTCACCATCCACACTACATTCTCCGACAGCTCTCCTCCACCATCCACCCTACATTCTCCTAAAATTCTGCTTCCACCATCCACACTACATTCTCTGACAGCTCTTCTCTACCATCCACGCTACATTCTCCGACAGTTCTGCTTCCACCATCCACGCTACATTCTCCAACATCTCGCCTCCACCATCCACGCTACATTTTCCGACAGCTCTCCTTCACCATCCACCCTACTTTCTCTGACAGCTCTCCTCCACCGTCCACACTACATTCTCTGACAGCTCTCCTCCCACCATCCACATTACATTCTCCGACAGCTCTCCCCCACCATCCAAACTGCATTCTCCGACAGCTCTCCTCCACCATCCTTACCACATTCTCCAACAGCTCTCCTCCACCATCCACACTACATTCTCCGATAGCTCTCCCCTCACCATCCACACTACTTTCTTCAACAGCTCTCCTCCACCATCCACACTACATTCTCTGACAGCTTTCCTTCCACCATCCACGCTACATACTCCGACAGCTCTCATTCACCATCCACACTACATATTCCAACAGCTCTCCCCCACCATCCACACTACATTCTCCAACAGCTCTCCTCCACCATCCACACTGAATTCTCCGACAGTTCTGCTTCCACCATTCACGCTACATTCTTCAACAGCTCTTCTCTACCATCCAGCTCTCTTTATTAGCAAAAGTTTTCCTGCACTCTGAACATGAATAAGGACGTTCACCCTTGTGTGTCTGGTGTCTAAGAAGTGCGTTTTTCTCAGCTAAACATTTCCCGCATTCTGAACATAGATGAGGACGCACACCCGTGTGAATTCTCCTGTGTTCATATAGTGCACCTGTTCGAGTATAACATTTCCCACACTCGGTACATGAATAAAGACGTTCACCCATGTTATTTCTCTGGTGTACAAGAAGCTCTTTTTTCTTAGAGAAACTTTTCCCGCACTCTGAACAGGAAACCGGACACTCAACCATGTACAAGAAGTTTTCCTTTGTCAGTTAAACATTTCCCACACTTTGAGCACAAATAAGAACGCTCTTCAGTGTAAATTCACTGATGTGTAAGAAGGTTTTTGTTTTCAGTCAAACATTTCCAACACACCAAATTATGGGAAAAGATTACCACCTCTGTGAACACCTTGGTGGGGTAAGGAAGATTCCTTGGGATTAGAAGGATTTGTCTATCTTCCTGCAGTATGTGATTGATCACAAAATTCACACCGATCAGAGGGATCCATTGATGTCTCGCACACAGGAAGGTCTGTGATGTATGTAGCGCCCCCAAAGTATAGGTGCTTTTTGGTGAGGTCTTTTTGCTAGGAGAGGCAAAATTTAGTCAGGCCTGACTGTAGATGCAGACCTGAATGTTTTGATCTGAGCTGGGTAGCGGCTCAGGGAGTGGCTGGAGATGGAAGGAAGGAACACCCCTGGGAGTTTCCTCCCCTTTTTGAGCAGAGAAGGCTCTGGAAAGGGGGATGGGTGATGAGGTGTCACTTCCTGATGTATGACAAGGAGCCCTGACCAATCTACAGTCTGGATTGGCAGGGGGCAGGCCTCCTTAAATACAGCAGTCTGCCAGCAGAGGGGAGGAGAAGTCAGGTGGAAGTGATGAAGATGTAGCAGAGGTGCTGTGGAGGCCTCACCCAGGAGGGAGCCCCCCAGTCTGGGGGGGGTGACCTTGAGGCCTGGAGACTACAAGAGAGTAGGAGAACAGCAGAGGTGCTACTGAGAACACTTTAAAGTATCCACTGCAGTTGGTGAGTGACAGACCCTGGAAGCTGGAGGAAAGGCTGGAGCAGGCAGGCAGAGGAATAGTGGACAGTCTGTGGAGGTCTCAGGAGCCAGTCAGGGGAAGGAGTGTCACTAGGAGGAAAGCAGCTCAGTGTGACCTGGAAGAGGGAAGGGCTGGAAGCTGTAGTCCGTCAAAGGCCCAGCTAGCACCAACGTACTAAGCTATACTTTGAGGGGGTCTTTGACCCTAGCCTGTAACGGGTGGTCTGGAAGTCCTGTTGACAGTGCAGGCCTCACCCTGTGCTAGCTGCGGTGAAGAAAAAGAAATGGAGTGAGCCTGATAAATTTCCCTTTAGGTCAGGAAACTACGTGAAGTGCTGGAGAAAAGTGAAGGAGCAATAGTGTGCAAGTGAAGTGCCGGAGAGAAGTGAAGGAGCAATAGTCTGCAAGTCAAGTGCAGGAGGAAGTAATGTGTATATACGGTCGTGTATATAGATAGTCCTGTAACCAATTCTTTGGGCATCCCACAGTCACCCCTTTTGAGGTGCTGCCTCTTGGGTCTCTCCACCGTGTGATCTTAGGCCTCTGGGACCAGCTGAGACATCCAGCTTGAGAGAGAGAGAGGATCCCAGGTGCACATCCAAGCGCACCTGCACCGACAGAGAAGCTTTCCAGTGTGAGGTGACCAGTCGCCATAAGGAAAGTTTGCCTGTCCCAGGAAGTTCGTTTGGGCCTTGATCGATCGCAGGATTGGGTGAGGGGGCTCTTGCCCATTTGCAGGAAACAAGGACACTGCACAGACGGAGTTATATTGAAACCTGTATACAGACATCATTGCTGGTAGTCATCTTGCTGACACTTGTAGAGCTTCAGGATACAAGGCCATTTGAGTAGAAATACACTGTATACAGATGTCATTGTCCTTTCACCCTGGTGAGAAAAATCTTGCATTCTTCGCTTAATGATCTGGGCCAGTTATGTTATTTGGGCCCGCTACCCAGGAATTTAAGTGCACCAACGATAGTGGTTAGCTGAAGATGCCAAAACGTATTTAACTTCAAAGAGACTGAAGTTACTATTACCATACAGCCTTGCACTCATATATCCAAGGCTCTGTATATGCAGTGGGTGTTGATTTTAATACAGTATTTGTTATTGGGCCTGTGGTGCCAGGAGACAGGAGAGAGGGATCTGACATAGAGAGGGTCAGTCTTCTGCTCTCCTCCTGCCTGGACTCATAAAGCCAAACTTGAGTAAAGGTAACCAATCTGGTACAGATTGACATTTTTGTGATTTATCGTTATTGAAGGGTTTGCTCTGCTCTTGGGGTTATTCTAAGGTTCTGAATCCCCTGAAAGCAGCCTAAATGTACTATTGAGCTATATTTCATAACTTCAAGGAATACAATATAAGAGCATTAACTGAACATATTGCCAATGGTTATTCCACACAAATACTACAGTAAAGACAATTTCTGTGTTTTATAATAACTTGTGTGTTTCTCATTGATCCTTGCACTCACACTATTGCCTGGTGTGCCAGAAGGGACTGAGGCTGTTGTTGGGGTTGAGGGGCAGAGTAACGGACTGAACATATTTAAGTAGCTCCTGAGGGGGGGTAGTGCTACATAAATATTTTATTCTATCTTTTGATGTAACAACACTGAAGAAATGACACTTTGCTATAATGTAAAGTAGTGAGTGTACAGCTTGTATAACAGTGTAAATTTGCTGTCCCCTCAAAATAATTCAACACGCAGCCATTAATGTCTAAACCGCTGTCAACAAAAGTGAGTACACCCCCTAAGTGAAAATGTCCAAATTGGGGCCAATTAGCCATTTTCTCTCCCCGTTGTCATGTGACTCGTTAGTGTTACAAGGTCTCAGGTGTGAATGTGGAGCAGGTGTGTTCAATTTGGTGTTATCGCTCTCACGCTCTCATACTGGTTACTAGAAGTTCAACATGGCACCTCATGACAAAGAACTGTCCGAGGATCTGAAAAAAAGAATTGTTGCTCTGCATAAAGATGCCTAGGCTATAAGAAGATTGCCAAGATCCTGAAACTGAATGGCCAAGACCAAACAGCAGTTTAACAGGACAGGTTCCACTCAGAACAGGCCTCACCATGGTCGACCAAAGAAGTTGAGTGCACATGCTCAGCATCATATCCAGAGGTTGTCTTTGGGAAATAGACATATGAGTGCTGCCAGCATTGCTGCAGAGGTTGAAGGGGTGCGGGGTCAGCCTACCAGTGCTCAGACCATACGCTGCACACTGCATCAAATTGGCCTGCATGGCTGTCGTCCCAGAAGGAAGCCTTCTAAAGATGATGCACAAGAAAGTCCACAGTTTGCTGAAGACAAGCGGACTAAGATTACTATAACCATGTCCGGTGGTCTGATGAGACCAAGATAAACTTATTGGATGGTGTCAAGCATGTGTGGCGGCAACCAGGTGAGGAGTACAAAGACAAGTGTGCCTTGCCTACAGTCAAGCATGGTGGTGGGAGTGTCATGGTCTGGGGCTGCATGAGTGCTACCGGCAATGGGGAGCTACAGTTCAGGGGGAACCATGAATGGCAACATGTACTGTGACATACTGAAGCAGAGCATGATCCCCTCCCTTCAGAGACTGGGCCACAGGGCAGTATTCCAACATGATGACGACCCCAAACACAACTCCAAGATGAGGGTAAAGGTGATAGACTGGCCAAGCATGTCTCCAGACCTAAACCCTATTAAGCATCTGTGGGGCATCCTCAAACGGAAGGTGGAGGAGCGCAAGGTCTCTAACATCCACCAGCTCCGTGATGTCATCATGGAGAAGTGGAAGAGGACTCCAGTGGCAACCTGTGAAGCTTTGGCAAACTCCATGCCCAAGAGGGTTAAGGCAGTGCTGGAAAATAACGGTAGCCACACAAAATATTGACACTTTGGGCCCAATTTGGACATTTTCATTTAGGGGTCTACTCACTTTTGTTGCTAGCAGTTTAGACATTAATGGCGTTGTGTTGAGTTATTTTGAGGGAGCAGAAAGTTTACACTGTTATACAAGCTGTACACTCACCACTTTACATTGTAGCAAATTGTCATTTCTTCAGTGTTGTCACATGAAAAGATATAATAAAATATTTACAAAAATGTGAGGGGTGTACTCACTTTTGTGAGATACTGTAAGTCTGCCAAACCTGCAGTCTCATGCTTGTGATAGACTGTGAAAACTTGTGTAATATCTGATCAAGCCCCCTGGCTTTGTGCCCTGCTGCTCAGCAAGATTGGATTCCCCTGTGTATGACCTCGGACCGGATAAGGACTATACTTTGGTAGAATAATTTTTATTGTAAAAAAAATGTCAATAACAAAACAATCAATCACCCACGTAGGTGTACAGCACATCAAACACATCATAATGACATGGGCAAAGACTTGATCAACTAGGTATTTTAGAAATACAAGACACCCCATGAGCAACCTATATAAGCCGTAGATCCACATTTGTCATCTAGGCCTTAAGCGCCTACTAAAGGTGCCCATGGTTTAGGTGCCCTAGTAATCAACTAGAGATATGACACATGTAGATCTACTGGATATCCCCACCAGGAGGTCGATATGAGTAAGTAAAAATAAGATGACTAGGAACATTCACTGTTTAATATCCTATGCCCAATCTCAATTTGCAAAGCAATGAGAAAAGAGGAAATGTAAAAAGGGAGGCAAAAGAGGGGGAAAGAGAAGGAGGGGAAAGAGTCCCACAGGCTGGGGAAGTTTATTTAAAGACAATTAGGAGAGTCCCAGGCTGTTGGGATGCAGGGTGGGGAGATCATAAGACCACTAGGGTGACCATGCTTTGAGAAATTTAGAATGAGATTCATGTAGAATGCTAGACATTTTTTTCATGGATCATGAGGTGGGTCAAAATGCTCTTCACCATAAGACCACTAGGGTGACCATGATATGAGAAATTTAGAATGAGAGTCATGTAGAATGCTAGACATTTTTTTCATGAGGTGGATCAAAATGCTCTTCACCATAAGACCACTAGGGTAACCATGCTTTGAGAAATTTAGAATCAGAGTCATGTAGAATGCTAGACATTTTTTTCATGGATCATGAGATAGGTCAAAATGCTCTTCACCATGGGAAACAAAACAGAGGGCTTCTTGCAAGCTCTGGCAATAGCCCACTTAGTGGCTATGAATAGATAAATCGCCAATTTTTGTTGGTATGAAAACAAATCCTGAATCGGGCAATGCAATAGGGTCACTTTAGCATCCTTGCAAAATTGTATGTGGATTTTATGTATATATATATATATATATATATATATATATATATATATATATATATATATATATATATATACACACCCACACATACAGCAAGGAGTAGAGGAGCCCAAACACCCTGGACCAGAACCCCGTTAGATGAGGGCAAGACCACCAGGTATGAACAACATCCCCTCGTTAGCCACAACCTCTGGAGCACCTGTCATTATAAGATGAGTTTGAGCTCGCTATCCGGGCCAGGACCCAAAACCATCTTAGGAGAACTTCGTATGCAGCTTCTAGGGTAGCCGTGGAATAATGACTATTATCTGAACTATGCCTGCCTTTTACCTGGACTGTCATTGAACCACTCTGCCTGTCCGCCAACCGCAAGTATCTATTTGCTTTGCTCAGTTCGCGCCTGCCCCGGTGTGGTAGCCAGGCACTATAGCATTGTGTATAAGTCCTGGGGGCAACTGAATACCATTAGGCCTGCTTGCCAAATGGGAAAGGAGGCTGCTATAGGTGAAGAACACAGTAGCTAGCTATAGTGTCTGACCACCTGCTTTTGGTGTAAGCGTGACAGGCATCCATACAGATCGGTGCAACATACTCGCATCGATTTTGAAAGGGTGCCTGCACTTTGGTGTGGCTCCGAAACGTTGCACTTTTCTGTGATGTGATCTATTCAATAAAGAAAACTTTGGACGAGGATCCACGGTGTGCTGACGAATATGTAAACTTGCATGACATTTCCAGGACCCAGCTGGTTTTCGTTGCAGCACCCACCAACATAAGAGCCTAAATTGCCAGGAAGGAGTGCGATAGGAAAATTGACAAAGACTGCACTTTGGTGCGACTGGTCCAGAGAATATAAAGTCGGAATAAAAGTTGCTCCAAATTCGCACTGGAAATCGTTTGACTTTGGAGACGCGCTAATATGAAAGGAGTTTTAAAATGTAACAAAATGATGAAAAGAAACCAGTTAAAGGATACAAAACACACAAAACAACAATGGCACACTGGGTTACAGTTACAGCCACCTAAACGTCAGTGTGGACCGAAGGCCAGCTGACCACCATGCATACCTAGAAGACAAATGTCTGATGCTGCCAGAAGGGATGCAATATGACCATATTGTTCCAGCATGCGATAGGCTCACAGGCTACTGGATATTGCTTAGACAGAAAAACCCTGAATGCTCATATCACATCAACAGAGTAAAGGCCAATTACTTCAGGGTGGTAAGAAGATAGGCAGAAGGAAAATGCACGATATACACATTCAGATGAAATAAGTATAAACCACTGGGAGGAAAGGAAGCTCTAGGCTGTAAAACAACCTTGTACTTGAGAAGAACAAGTTGGATTTACAAGAAAGTGCTGCCAAGTTAGAACCCTTCTGGAAAGACTGGAGTTCAATTAGGGAAAAGCTCCCTTCTAGCCTGTACCCTATAAATAAGTGCAGCAATCTCTGCTAGCCTCACCCCTGATGGCATTGAATTAAGACCAAACGCGATGGATGGAGTCTGGACACATGACGTCGCTGCAGACAAGGATTGCAGCCATTTTGTTTGTTGGAAACTTACATGGGATTCTAATGATATACTCGAATTGTACATATAGTGTGTGTAAGTATTCTGGAAACCTCTTTAATAAACATGCTTTTACTTACTACACTATGAGGTGGTCTTTGTTCTCCTTCTGAAACACATGTATGGCGATCTGACCTGTGGAGAGACGCTCTTAGAGGATATCACGATTGAACCATAATCCTTGTGTAGTCTCTTGGAAACCTGCCAGGTGGATGATTGAGCACTGTTAGACCACTTATACCGTGTTTCCCTAAAAATAAGACCGGGTCTTATATTTTTGGCTACAAAAAAACGCATTAGGGCTTGTTTTCAGGGGGATGTCTTATTTACGGTATGTACAATAATCTACATTTATTGAATACAGTCATTTCATATTCTTATGGAATATCGTCAACCCCAAATTCCGGCCTGAATTTCTTGCATCTCCATTGCCTTTTGAACCATTGGGCCTAAACTCTCATGTACAGCAATAGAGTTTTCCTTAAACGAGTGCTTCTTCATAAGATTGTAGCATGCAAAGTATCAAAGCGGATTTCTCTCCAATCTGTTTTTCAGTGTATTCATTGATTTCCGTGCGCAAATGGTTCTTGAATGGCTTGTTATTGCAATATAAAGAATCTGGAGATAAGCAGTCGTTCCTACTTGATCTATTCTTCTCTCTGCAAGGAAGTTCTTCATGTCTTTTGCACAGTGTGTGCTGGCTAAATCCCCGACTAGCAGACCTCTTTGGCTACCTTTTAAAACAAGTGGCAGCATTAAATCGACCCACTTCCTAATAATTGCTTGAGTGCATCAAGTTTTTTCGGTTTCAAGAACATAAATGCCTGAAATACGTTCAATCATATCTTTCTTGCCCTTTGTGATGATTGGATGGAAAGAAAGCTACACCTCTAGACAAATTGCCAAAATACAGGTAACACGTGTGCTTTCGTGACCGGTGGAGGGAATGTAGATTGACGAGGCACCCCTCTGATCAACTGTTGTTTGAGACCCTTGGCCCATGAACATCGCAGTTTCCTCCACAGCAATCATGTTGGAGAGTTGGTATTTAGAAAAATTGATGCCATCAACAAAGTACCACTGACGAAAAAACTGACAAAAATCAGTTCCATTTTCGTTAACGAACGAAAACAAAACAAAAATGTGAGGCAGGGACGTTAAACTGATTGTAATATCAGAAGGTTTTCTTATCTTAATGCATTCTTTGCATTAAGATAAAAAGCCTTCTGTGTGCAGCCCCCCCCCCCAATACTTAGCTGAGCCCCCTCTCTTTCCAGTGATGTCCACGAGTGCCTTGGCCATCCGGAACTCTCCCTCCTGGTTGCCCAAGACACAGCAGAGGTGCCATTGGCTCAAACTCAGCCAATCGGGAGAGAGAGAGGAGACGGGGACAGACCGCAGATGGATACACGGAGTTGCAGCTCGGCTCAGGTGCCCCAATAGCAAGCTGCTTGTTGTGGGGACACTCAACAGGAGGGAGGTGCCAGGAGCATTACATTTACAGGCCTGAGGCCTCCCCTCAGACCACCATCTGTCCAGAGCACTGTGCAGCATTACAGGCCTCCTCAGAGTCAGACCACCATCCAGAGCATTGTACAGCATTACAGGCCTTCTCAGACCATCATCCAGAGCACTGTGCAGCATTACATGCCTCCTCAGAGTCAGACCACCATCCAGAGCATTGTACAGCATTACAGGCCTTCTCAGACCACCATCCAGAGCACTGTGCAGCATTACAGTAGGCTGACCAGACGTCCCCAGATTGGACAGACTGTCCCCGCTCTGAAAATATCCCTGATTTTGTCCCTGGATTCAGAGGCAGCACCAGGTGGGTTTATAGTTGTTAGCATTTTTTTTTCCTTGCCTGCATTTCTCTTTCTCAGCTGCTTGGAGGCTGGGGACTCTTTTTTTTTTCTCGTGGAAGGATACATCAGCGCCAGATGCAGAAGCCAATGATCTTTACTTAGCCACTTTAAGACCGAGCCTCTTTTTGGAGTTTGGAGGTTATCAGCTAAAAACAGGTTTTTTTGCTATAAAATTACTTAGAACCCCCAAACATTATATATTTTTTTTTCTAAGACCCTAGAGAATAAAATGGCGGCCATTGCAAAACTTTATGTCACACCGTATTTGCGCAGCGGTCTTAAAAGCGCGATTTTTTTTGAAAAAATTCAGTTTTTTGAGTTAAAAAATAAGACAACAGTAAAGTTAGGTCATTTTTTTTTCATATTGTGAAAGATAATGTTACGCCGAGTAAAATGATACCCAACATGTCATGCTTCAAAATTGCGTCCGCTCGCGGAATGGCGACAAACTTTGCAACATAAAAATCTCCATTGGCGACGTTTAAAAAATTCTACAGGTTAGCATTTTTGCGTTACAGAGGTCTAGGGCTAGAATTATTGCACTCGCTCTAACGATCGCGGCGATACCTCACATGTGTGGTTTGCACACCGTTTTCATATGTGGGCGGGACTTACGTATGCGTTCGCTTCTGCGCGCGAGCTCGCAAGGACGGTGCGCTTTAAATTTTTTTTTTTTTTTTTAATTATGTATTTTACTTTTTAATTTTTATTTTTACAA
>BLSH010060562.1:15837-38468 GCA_018402905.1 Glandirana rugosa
ATATTCTCTGTCGACGATCGGGGAACAAAAGAGGTACGACCGTCGTCCGTATGTATTGAGTGACAAATAGTCACGTACCCGACTCCTTACACAGGGGTATCGTCCGACAAGAGAGGAGAAGGAGAGGAGAAAGGGAGGATCGACGACTGTATGAGTCTTTAGTTCCTTCCGTCCGACCTCCTTCCCCCGCCCATGTAACGAATGGTAACCGACTCCTCCGTCGTCTCTCCACCTATAGGTAGGTGGAGACTTTAGACGGACACGATCCAGATTGGTGAAGGCCTGCGGCGAATCCGCCGCGGAGATCACTTTTATCTTACGCAGAATCGCCTGCAGAAAAAAATGATACCGGGGTTATGGTAGCTATCAAACGACGTACGGCGGTCCGGAAGTGGTTAGACCTAGCACAGGCAGATTTCAGAGGTGGATGGATATCCACCTCTCTGCTGCCTCCTCAGCCAATGGTAAGCAATGTACCCGCCCCCTTCCTCCAGCCTGCCTTCCTTGATTTCTGAGTATGTCAGCAGCTAGGAGGGAAAGAGGAGAGGAAGAGGAGAGAACAGCCTGCTATGGGGACACATTCCTCAGCCCATGCACTGATAAACAGTGAGTTATGTATGCCTGCTGCCAGCATGGAGAAAACAAGGGGCTAGCAGAGGAGAACAAGATTGTTTACCCTTCCATCCATGCTATATTCTGATACCTGCATTCCTCTCTGCCAGCACAAGTCATATGGTTCTTAGAGACTGACAGAGAGGAAACAATGCAGGATTTTCTGTGTGTTCCATCTATCTATCCATTCATCCATCCACCTATCCATCCATCAATCCACCTATCCATCCACTAAACCATCCATTCACCCACCCATCCACTAAACCATCCACCCACTAAACCATCCATCCACCTATTCGTCCATTCATCCGTCCATTCATCCATCCACCTATACATCCATTCATCATAGCTGGTGTCACAATATAAGAAGAATTGCTTGAAAAATTAAAGGATATTCTCCCCTGATGGCATTCCACTAACCCTATGTTTCCCACACTTTAGTAACAAGCCAGGGCTCTTGTACATAGCACACTGCTGATCTCTGCATTGTGTACATAGCGCACTGCTGATACATGCATCGTGTATATAGCGCACTGCTGATACATGCATTGTGTACATAGCGCACTGCTGATCTCTGCATTGTGTACATAGCGCACTGCTGATACATGCATCGTGTACATAGCGCACTGCTGATACATGCATCGTGTACATAGCGCACTGCTGATACATGCATTGTGTACATAGCGCACTGCTGATACATGCATTGTGTACATAGCGCACTGCTGATCTATGCATCGTGTACATAGCTCACTGCTGATCTCTGCATTGTGTACATAGCACACTCCTGACCTCTGCATTGTGTACATAGCACATTCCTGACCTCTGCATCGTGTGCGTAGTGCACTCCTGATCTCTGCATCATGTGTGGCATACTCCTGAACCCTGCATTGTCCACATGGCGTACACCTGAACCCTGCATTGTGTACATAGTACACTCCTGAAACCTGCATTGTGTATGTAACACACTCGTGGACCCTGCATTGTGTGCGTAGTGAACTCCTGAGCCCTGCTTTGTGCACGTAGTGCACACCAGAACCCTGCACTTTGTGTGTAGCACAATTCTGAATCCTGCACTTTGTAAATAGTGCAACCCCAACGTTTGCACTCTTAACATTGCACACTCCTGAACTCTGTATGTAGTGCAAGCCCTGAGCCCTGCACGTAGCATCCTCCTGAGCCCTGCACTCTGTATGTAGCATCCTCTTTAGCCCTGCACCCTAAAGGTAGCATCCTCCTGAGCCCTGCACCCTACAGGTGGCATCCTCCTGAGCCATAAACCCTACAGGTAGCATCCTTCTGAGCCCTGCACTCTACAAGTAGCATCCTTCCGAGCCCTGCACCCTGCAGGTAGCATCCTCCTGAGCCCTGCACATAGCAGCAGCATACAGGGGGCACACTGACCACCAGCAAACAGGGGGCACACTGACCACCAGCATATAGGGGCATACTGACCACCAGCATACAGGGGGCACACTGACCACTAGCATACAGGGGGCACACTGACCACCAAGATGCACGGCCAGTGGTTGCCAGTATACAGAGGACATAACAAAGTTAAATAACTACCATGCAACTAAAAAAATCTCAAAAGCGATAAGAGAATCTTGTTAGCTGGTTCCTTCATCTAACGTGAATCAATAAAAAGCAAAAAATGCAGCACAGCCCTACACTTCATCTATAAAATTCTACAAATGGGCTTATAAGTGCAATGGTAGAAAACCTATGAATGAATATCCGGTGCAAATCAACCAATGTATTGAAATATAGTAGTAATGGTGTCCCCCTCTGCAAAAATATTTTGAGAAATTGCAGAGCTTCAATGTGCAAATAATGGTGGACCCCCTACATACAATAATAATAACAGAGATGCAAATCAACCCATGTATTAGGACATAGTAGTGATGGTGTCACCCTCTCTGCAAAAGGTAAGAAATATTGCAGAGCTGCAATGTGCAAATAGTGGTGAAACCCCCTATATATAATAATAATAATAATAATATGTACAATTGATATACATATTTTAAATTTTATTATGATTATATATATAGGGGGTTTCACCACTATTTGCACATTGCAGCTCTGCAATATTTCTTATCTTTTGCAGAGAGGGTGACACCATTACTACTATGTTCTAATACACTGGTTAATTTTCATCCCTGTTATTATTATTGTATGTAGGGGGTTCACCATTATTTTCAGCTTTGCAATTTCTCAAAATATTTTTGCAGAGGGGGTAACACCATCACTACTATATTGTAATACATTGGTTGATTTGCACAGGATATTGATTTTATAGGTGTTACCATTGCACTTATAAGTCAATTTGTAGAATTGTATAAAGGAAGTGTAGGATTGTGCTGCATTTTTTGGCTTTTTATTGGTATACAGAGGCCAGGACATACTGATCACCATTGTATGCCATATAGAAAACTCCACTTGCTGGCCATGCCCACAGGTGTGCGGTAGTGCGCCGCATTAGCACCCTCACTTTTACCTCAAGCACCACCACAGCACCTCCAAAAAAAATTGTCTGGAGCCGCCCCTGCCTGGATTGGATTAGAATTTTGCTGCCCCATCCCTCCCTCCAAATTGTTTCTCTATCTTATCGTCTTAACATTTGGTAGACATATGCCAAAAAAAGAAGTATCCTTTTTTTATCTCATGGAGGAAATGTGAGAAATAACATATATATCATACAATCATTCCATAAACACATACCACATACACTGCATATATTATTTGAGGAAAATATGCATATGAAATAGTTTACCATTTGCCAATAAAAAAAGATGTTCCCGGTTTTCATTTTAAAAATCTGGTCACCTTACATTACAGGCCTCCTCAGAGTCAGACCACCATCCAGAGCACTGTGCTGCATTACAGGCCTCCTCAGACCACCATCCAAAGCACTGTGCAGCATCACAGTACTTCTCAGACCACTGTCCAGAGCACTGTGTAGCATTACAGCCACCGTCCAGAGCACTGTGCAGCATTACAGGCCTTCTGAGAGTCAGACCTTCATCCAGAGCACTGTGCGCAACATTACAGGCCTCCTCAGACCACCATCCAGAGCCCTGTGTAGAACTACAAACCTTAATACCATAAATAATAACATGATATTAGATTTTTTTACTCCAGGAGTATATAATGAGTTTGGAAATTCTATAGAAATGCTTAAATAACGCATTACAATTTAACTAACTTTAACTGTGCTTCCAGCATTACAGGCATCCTCCACATCCTCAGACGGCCTTCCAGAGCAGCACTGTGCCTTCCAAAGAGAGTCCTGACTCATGACCATCCAGTGCAGAGAGCACTGTGAGTGTGTACATTACAATTACAGGCCTGAGCCCTCACCTCAGACCACTGTCCATCTAGAGCATTGTGTGTGCATTACAGGCTTCTCAGACCACCATCTAGAGCATTGTGCAGCATTACAGGCCTCCTCGGAGTCAGACAACTGTCCAGGGCACTGTACGCAGCATTACAGGCCTCCTCAGACCACCGTCCAGAGCACTGTGCAGTATTACAGGCCTCCTCAGAGTCAGACCACCATCCAGAGCACTGTGCGCATCATTACAGTACTCCTCAGACCACTGTCCAGAGCACTGTGTAGCATTACAGCCACCATCCAGAGTACTTTGCAGCATTACAGGCCTCCTCAAACCCCCGTCCAGAGCACTGTGCAGCATTACAGGCCTCCTCAGAGTCAGACCACCATCCAGAGCACTGTGCACAGCATTAGAGTACTCCTCAGATCACCATCCAGAGCACTGTGCAACATTACAGGCCTCCTTAGATAGACCACCATCCAGAGCACTGTACAGCATTACAGGGCTCTTGAGTCAGACCACCATCCAGAGCACTGTGCACAGTATTACAGTACTCCTCAGATCATCCAGAGAGGCTAAATCTGTATCTGTGAGTTTGTTCAAACCTTAATACCATAAATAATAACATGATGTTAGATTTTTTTACTCTAGGATTATATAATGAGTTTGTAAATTCTATAGAAATGCTTTAATAATGCATTACAATTTAACTAAACACATTACGATTTTAGTTGATTAAAATTTTATTCGACTAAAATGTACTGGAGGTTTTAGTTGACTAAAATACGACTCAAAACCAAAATAATTGCAGATGACTAAAATGGGACTAAAACTAAAATGGCATTTTAGTCAAAGGACTATAGCTAAAGCTAAATCAAACTTCTATGCCAAAATTAACACTTCTTAGAGACAGTTCATATCGCTGAAGGAAGCCATCCAGCCAATGTTGTGATGCTTTGAATTCTTCTGGAGATAGTTCAAACTGTGGCGCCATTGCAAGGGCAAATGCTTGAATGTCAGCCCTGCGCACAATCAAAGCCTTTGCTCTCTTCTTAGCAATCCATTCACAGATCATGTTTTCCAGCTCGGGAAGTAATGGCTGCCGACCTGATCCACACTTGCGCTTCTTAGCATTTCCCTCATCCACCTTTTGACTGAGGTTACCGTACTCTGCTCGCCATTTTCGGACCATTCGGAGATCTAACTTCATCTCTTTGCAGAAAGCCGTAAGGTTCTTGCCTTGGGAGTCCTCCACGATTGCTTTCTTGTACTCGACGGAATAGCTCTTTCTTTTTGCACTCATCTTGCCTGGGGATCAAAATACTGTGTTAACCACTTGCCCTCCAGAAGATTTACCCCCCTTCATGACCAGGCCATTTTTTTTGGCGATACGGCACTGTGTTACTTTAACTGACAATTGCAGGGTCATGCAATACTGTACCCAAATAAAATTGTTGTCCCTTTTTTCCCACAAATATAGCTTTATTTTGGTGGTATTTGATCACCTCTGCGGTTATTTTTTGTGCTATGAACAAAAAAAGGCGACAATTTTGAAAAAAAAAAACAATATTTTTTACTTTCTGCTATAAAACATATCCAATAAATAAAAATATATTAAAAAAATCGAATTTCTTTATCAGTTTAGGCCAATATGTATTCTGCTGCATATTTTTGTTAAAAATTGATTGGTTTGTGCAAAAGTTAAATGTCTACACTACAAGATATGGGATAGACTTATGGAATTTAAGTTTTTTTGTTTTATTTACTAGAAATGGCTGCGATCAGCGATTTTTAGCGGGACTGGAACATTGCGACTAATCGGACACTAGAGCAAGCAATGTCACCAGCACACCAGGATCTCCAAAAATGAGTCCAAAGCTTTAATCCATGATCACATCATTACAGCAGAGAGCGATGTTTGGGAGCCACGCAGGACCCCTTCATCAGGCATGCCTGATGAAGGGGTCCTGCATGGCTCCCAAACGTCGCTCTCTGCTGCAACGATGTGATCATAGATTAAAGCTTTGGACTCATTTTTGGAGATCCTGGTGTGCTGGTGACATTACTTGTTCTGATGACATACGGTTTCAGCCGTTGGTCCCTTCAGCACCCGCTTTGAAATAAAGCCGTCTTTGCAGGAACATGTGCATTGGGAATATTGCACTGAAAATCGGACACTCAGTGACACTTTTTTGGGGACCAGTGACACTAATACAGTGATCAGTGCTAAAAATATGCACTGTCACTGTACTAATGGCACTGGCAGGGAAGGGGTTATCATCAAGGGTGATCAAAGGGTTAAATGTGTGCCTAGGGGGTGCTTGCTAACTGTGTGGGAGGTGCTTGTACTGTGGGAAGGCAGAGATCCGTGCTCCTGCTTTGTAGGGACACAGGATCACATCCTTCCCTTCTCACAGAATGGCGATCTGCCTGTCTATCTCCTGAAGGATCGGTGGGTCCTGGCGGATCCTCTGAAACATGATAGACAGCACAGTGCTTGTGCTGTGTCATTTCTATGTTCTAAAAAATATGGTTGATCCTGCCAGTTCCTGCACAAGGCCCATATTTACCTGTAATCGGCATATGTTATTTTTCTACCCTTGGATAACAAAAAAAGTAGCACAGCTGAGTCTTAGAATAACAATACTAAAATAAGGTCAATTTAGAATTACAAACTAAAATTGTTAAATTATTTCCAAATTGTGTGTTAAAAGGAAATCTGTTTTGCCTTTTTTGTTTGTTTTTAAGGACTAAGAAAATTAAATATTTTTTAAAAAGTTCCTGTGTCCCGTCTTCTCTCCCGCTCTCCCCCTCCCTCCCTGTCAGCTCAGGAGTCACCATTATGAAATCCTGTAATCCCAAAAATAAGCCCTAGTTAAAGTCCTTGTAAAATCATGTAATCCGCTCTTAGCTGAGGTTAGAGCGGGTTCATGATCTCTGTAGGCAACGAGGACCCAGGCTTACTCTACAAGCGTTTGCAAGAGATCCTACAAAAACGTCTTCCAGGACCGTTTCTTCTTCTTCTGTCAGAGATCTTCCATGGTGTGAAGTCATCAGAGAGACCTTGCTTTCAGTCTCTGTTGTTGGCTTTTTATTTAGAAAGAATAGGTAGCCAATCCCACAGGGGCGTATGTATTCTTTTTCTAATTACTACACTGCTATAGGTCATATACTGAATTTCCCCGAAAATAAGACCTATCCTGAAAATAAGACCTAGCATGATTTTCTAGGATAAATAAGCCCTAGTTAAAGTCCTTGTAAAATTATGTAATCTCTGTAAAAGGATTATATAATGTGCAGTGTTTCTCTTTCTGTAACATTATTGTGGAAAATACCTTATTTACAGTGCCGCTGGGCACTCACGTGACCTGCAGGAGATCTACTTCCCCGATCCGAGCACTGCAGAGGGAGAGGCCAAGATCCCTGCTGACGTCAGCCCCGCTCCGAGCACTGCACAGGGAGGAGCCACTGACGTCAGTCGCGAGGAGGAAAGTTCTGGCCTTGAGAGGATTGTGAAGCAAAGGCCATTCTAAAATTTGAGGGAGATTCACAAGGAGTGGACTATGGCTGGTGTCAGTGCTTCAAGAGCCACCAAACATAGACCTATCCAATACATGGGTTACAACTATTGCATTCCTTGTGCCAAGCCACTCCTGAACCCGAGACAACATCAGAAGTATCTTACCTGGGCTAAGGAGAAAAAAGGACTGGACTGTTGCTCAGTGGTCCAAAGTCCTCTTTTTGGGTGAAAGTAAATTTTGCATTCCATTCAGAAATCAAGGTCCCAGAGTCTGGAGGAAGAGTGGAGAGGCACGGAATCCATGTTGTATGAGGCCTAGTGTGAAGTTTCCACAGTCAGTGATGATTTAGGGAGCCATGTCATCTGCTGGTGTTGGTCCACTGTGTTTTATCGAGTAAAGTCAGTGCAGCCCTCAACTAGAAAATTCTAGAGCACTTCATGCTTCCCTTTGCTGACCAGCTTTATAGAGATGCTGATTTAATTTTTCAGCAGGACTTGGCACCTTTCTACACTGCCAAAAGTACTAATACCTGGTCACATGATCATAGTATCACTGTGCTTGATTGGCCAGCAAACTCGCTTGACCCAAACCCCATAGAGAATTTGTGGGATATTGTCAAGTAAAAGATGAGAGACCCAACAATGCAGAGGAGCTGAAGGCTGCTATCAAAGCAACCTGGGCTTCCATAACACCTCAGCAGTGCCACAGGCTGATCGCCTCCATGCCACGCCGCATTGATGCAGTAATTCATGCAAAAGGAGCCCGACTAAGTATTAAGTGCATACTGTACTGTACATGGACATACATGGTCAACATTTCTGTATTAAAAATCCTTTTTTTATTGGTCTTATGATATATTTCAATTTGCTGAAATACTAAATTTTGGGTTTTCACTAGCTGTAAGCCATAATCATCAAAATTAAAAGAAAGAAATGTTTGATATATACTGTATCACTCTGTGTGTAACGCATCTATATAAAATATATGAGTTTCACTTTTTGAATTGAATTACTGAAATAAATTAACTTTTCGCTGATATTCTAATTTTCTGAGATGCACCGATAATACAACAGTGTCATCTAGAGTTTGAATTGGAGAATGTTTACATGAGTGTAATAGTTATAAAAAGAATATGCCCTTGTGGGATTGGCTATCTATTCTTTCTAAATAAAAAGCCAACAACAGAGACTGTAAGCAAGGACTCTCTGATGACTTAACACCAAGGAAGATCTCTGACAGAAGAAGAAGAAACGGCACCAGAAGACGCTTTCGGTCGATCTCCTGCAAACGCTTGTAGAGTAAGCCTGGGCCCTCGTTGCCAATGGAGATCATGAACCCGCTCTAACTTCAGCTAAGTAACCTTTCAGCATAATTCTATTGTTCCTAGGTTACTTGCTTTGTTTAGTAAAAGCACATTAATACACTGCAGAGGTCTAAGCTTCCTTGGGTTTACAGCAAGGACCTTTTAATAGACACCAAAGCAAAACTCCCCCCCTACCCCAATCCATCTATGCCTTTAAAAAACACTTGATTTTTTCACAGAATGTTCACCATAAGCCTGTTCTAGCAGGGCTAAAGTTTCACTCACACTTTTGCCAAATTTCACACAAAATTTGATGTTAATCCGCTACTCCAGATTCCTATGACTAATTTTCTGCCAAAAGCACAATGCACACTTGTGTTATTTCTTGTACTACTCAGTAAAGTCTGAGTCCACTGGTCTGTAACCCAGGCGAGCCAAGTTAGAATGTATCAGAACACGCTTGAGTGCGAATGGCTGTGTGACCCATCACCACTACGCCGCAGGCATTCCGGGAATTAAATCACATCTCATATACCCAAAGGTTATATACTCTGTTCCCAAAGAATCCTGGGAAAAATAAGATTTATCAATCCTGGTCTTTCAGGGAACTATTTGGATCAACCACAGACCCAAGATGTTCTTTTGGTTGAACTTGATGGACACATCTTTCCAATATCACTAGGATGAGAAATTCTCTGTATTGAACAAGGTTGGCACAGACTTGAGGAAATGTGATTGGCAAAAGCAATTATTTTTCCATGACAATGTACCAAAACATTTGTATTAAGGTCATATGATTAGAGTTTATTTGCCACAAGTGATCATCCTAATGCTTATCGGGAAATGATACCCGCGCTAAATGTGCTGATCTAATGCTGCTGTTCATGACAAATTGTCAACATTTTTATATATATATTTATGATTTCTTGACTATTTTTCAGAGAATATGAATGATAACACAAAAACATTTCTTTCACTCGTGGTTAGTGTTTGGCTGAAGCCATTTATTATCAATCATCTGAAACATGGCCAAGAAATCATAAATTCTGCCAGGGTATGTAAACTTATGAGCACAACTGTATATATAGGGAAATGATGACCCCCTTCATCTTACAAAGTTCAATCTTTTTTCCCAACTCTAATGGCCCACCATTTATAATTCAGTCTCATCTTATCTGATAACGTTAAGATCTGATATAGTAATTACCTGTTTTTTCTTAAACTATGATACTTATACTCAGAAGTAAATTGACATTTTGACCCATTTCTTCCATAGTGCCTATACTTACTTGTGTTAATAGGTAGAGAAATTTCATCCTGTTCACTCTTTATAATCATCCCAACTTCCTCCGTGGACGGCTGATCACCACCCACATACGTCTCTACTTCTTCCTCTTTAACCTCAGCTTTTATATTAATCTGTTCTTCACCCTAAACCCCAAAATAATAGAAAACATCTATTAAAGTCGATCTCTAGGTAGATATAAAACACAAATGGATTCAGCTCTGCATCCATTAATAAGCAATTGAATTATTACTATTATTCATTTTTTTATTCAAGCACTTGAAATGTGATCTGGTATCAGACTCTTGCAGGCCCTATACAGTAGAACTCAAACTTAGGAAGAGAGGAATAACACCAGGAGCCAATCTGCTGTGCTGAAGTCCTAACACAGGAGATGCTGACAGGAGATAGAGTGACAGAAAGTTGAACTCATCAGTCTGCTGCTTCTCTTTTCACAGTTCAGTCGCAGGCTGGGGGAGGGACAAGTCCGATAGGTGTCACTGACCTGCAGCAGGTAAAAATTAGGTTTTCTACTCAATGTGAGCCCCCTGCCTCCCCCCAGGAAGTACATCATCACAGCAACCTGAGCTTTTAAGAGCAAAAAACAGCACTGCGTCATTCAACATGTGCTCATCATTGGAGGAACACGAGTAAGAAGAGGACCCGGAATATCAGAGACTAGACCCAAGACCCATGGAAGAAAGGTAAGTATGTTCATTTAAAAAAACAAAAGTAAGGTGCTCCAAGGGAGAACAGGCAATGGGGGAAGTGACGGAAAGGCAACTCTTCAGATGTAAAAGTAAACAAAACAAGAGGCTACATTGAGGAATGTAATTTTCCGAAGTTCAGAATCACTTCTGTGTTCTATACACCGAGTCCACCTACCTGATGATGGTGAGGGATGTTGTGATCTTCCTGTGTGGAATCCCGGGAATACAGAGGTCGGGGACATCCCTCTGGTGGGTTTGTGTCACCAAAAGGCTCCACCATGACGTTCTTGAAGGGGTCTTTGTGTCCATCTAAAAACTTCTCCATCACACCAACCTCATCATCCTCCTCTTTTATCTCTTCTTTAACAGCATTATTACAATCACTCTGGTTTATACCCTGAATATTTCATAAAAACAAGATTAGCTCCAACAATATAGCTACTGAACATATTAAATGTAAGTATGAGCTATCATTTATTATCTATTTAACCTTATGTGTGATGGTGTGTTCTTCCTGCATGGAATCCTGGGAATACAGAGGACGGGGACATCTCTCTGGTCTGTTTCCATTACTGGATCCATCTACCTGATGATGGTGAGGAATGGTGTGATCTTCCTGTGTGGAATCCCAGGAATACAGAGGACGGGGACATCTCTCTGGTCGGTTTCCATTACTGTATCTATCTACCTGATAATGGTGAGGGATGGTGTGATCTTCCTGTGTGGAATCCCGGGAATACAGAGGACGGGGACATCTCTCTGGTGGGTTCCCATTACTGGATCCATCTGTAGGAAACACACACACTGACTGAATTCAGGCGATCCCCGGGTTACAAACATTCGACTTACAAATGACTCCTACTTACAGAGGGAGACAACAGGAAGTGAGAGAAAATCTACCCCTAGAAAGGGAAATTCACTCCTGTAAGAGTTATCATGGGAAAAAGTTGTCTCCACTGGAGCTGTATCACCAATCCTTGTTTCTACAACAACCCAAAATTTTCAAAATCCAATTGTCATAGGGACAGAAAGTGAGGTGAAATCCTCAGAACGGGGGCACAGATAGCAAAACAAACATTGCAGGGGTGTTAACCCTTCCCTATACTATCCGAAAAACATATTGTTTTGGCTTGAGCTACACTTAAAAAATGTACCTGTTCCGACTTACAAACAAATTCAACTTAAGAACAAACCTACAGATCCTATCTTGTTTGTAACCGGGGACTGCCAGAATACATTGTTTATCAGATGATGGGGGATCTAGGTGGACCCTCCGTACTGCTCTCTCTTTTACAATAAAGTCTCCTCTTACCCGGTGATGTGAGGGGCGGCTGATCCTCCATCATGACGTCCTTGTAGAGATCCTTGTGTCCTTCTAAATACTCCCACTCCTCCATGGAGAAATAGACAGTGACATCCTGACACCTTATAGGAACCTGACACACACAATGATACAGTCACCATCCAGACACATCCCTTGTCTGTTACTGGATAATGTCCCAGAATTCCCAGCACCGCTCACCTCTCCTGTCAGCAGCTCAATCATCTTGTTGGTGACTTCTAGAATCTTCTTGGCACTGGTTACCTCTGCTGTCAGACAGTGAGATGAAGGCACTGTGACTGTTAGATGGTCACCAGACTTCACCGGAGGAAAACTCTGCATTGAACAATAATAATGTCATGTGACCTCCCAGAATCCTCCTCACCTCTCCGGTCAGGTCTGTGTTTCATTAATAGAGATAAAAGTGATATCATGTGACCTCCCAGAATCCTCCTCACCTCTCCGGTCAGGTCTGTGTTTTATTAATAGAGATAAGAGTGATGTCATGTGACCTCCCAGTGTCCTCCACATCCTCTCCGGTCAGGTCTGTGTTTTATTAATAGAGATAAGAGTGATGTCATGTGACCTCCCAGTATCCTCCCCACCTCTCCGGTCAGCAGATAGATGATCTCCAGGGTGAGGTTCAATATCCTCTCAGTCATGTGACTCGGGTCCTCCTCCATCCTCACTGATGTAATCCATACAAGACTGAACTCTGTAGACAGATAATACACCAATTTCATTTTTTTCAAACTCTGTGTCCAAATGTTGGGGAGATATAGAACTGTGTCTGTATCGTGTTACTAAACACCAACCACATTCAGCATCAAAACCAAAAAAAAAAAACTACGATACCCAAAATTGTAAATATATAAAAAATTTGAATCCCTCACAGCTCTTCGCTTTGGAGATAAAGCTCAAGGGCGGCCCTAAAATAATTCTTCTTCCCCTGACATTTGTGTAAGCGGACCTAATATACTGTGTATATATATATATATTTCACAATAAAGGGTATATTTACAGAGCAGTGAAGAAGACATTCATGAAACTTTCTCAGTAGACCAGTGGTTCTCAACTCCTGTCCTCGGGACCCACCAACAGGCCAGATTTTAAGTATTACCTTGGGGAGATGCAGACTAGAATAGTGCAATCACTGAGCAGCAAATTATATCACCTGTGATGTATTTCAGTTATCCTGCAAACCTGGCCTGTTAGGGCCGGTTCACACTGGAGCGGCGCGATGCGGCGCAACTTCGCGGCCCGTTCACATCTAGGCGAATTGTCAGGCGACTTGAGTCGCCTGACAATTCGCCTCAATGCTGTGCAAATGGAACCGTTCTAATAGGAGCGAATCGCTTCGCTCCGCCTTAGAAAAATGGTCCCAGCACTATTTTCAGGGCGATCTCAGGCGGCTTGCATTGACTTCTATGATAGAAGTCTCCTCACAAGCCGCGTTGAGATCGCCTTGAGCGCCGGTCCAGTGTGAACCGGCCCTCATTGGGTCCTGAGGACCGGAGTTGAGAACCACTGCAGTAGATGAATCTTTCTGGTACATGAGTTTTTAAATTGCAGTCATTGATCCACCACCAGGGAATGTTTAGTGAAGGTCATATTCACTGTTTTATAATTAGAACGCTATATGGGTTTATATATCTAAGAGCATCTGAACTGTATGTGAGGGCGTCTTTCATATTTTAAAATTATTTATTTTAAAAATATATTTTATTTGCCATTATTATTGGTATTTTTTATAGAAATGACATGTTCTATTTATGGAAACATCGTACGTTTCTATAGTTGAATATATGACTCTATATTTGGGTTATATATCCATAGAGTATAATATAATCCATAGATATGTGTGTTTGGGTATTTGCATCTGCTGGAGATAAAAAACATCACAATGAAAATAGAGGAAGAGGACGGACATGACGGGGGGGAGGGGGGGTGGTTACTGGGTATCAATATAAAATAAAATCTTATTACCTTCTCTGCTGCCAGTTCCTGCAATGTCTCCTCTCTACTTCCTCCCAACTCACCTCTGACCCGGAACTTCCTGTGTGTTTGTGACATCACTTCCTGTCTATATCAATTCCTGGCTGCCCCTGACGTAACATCCTGTGATCTTCACTTTTGTCCTTAAAGGAGAACTTACATTTCACCAGAAATTAAAACAAAGTTATTAAATCCCCCAAGAGAACCTGTTTCCACTGCACTTGTCCCTGTGTATATCTGTGCAGGATTTGCAGAGCAGTGGTTGCCGGAGAGCTGGCTAGGGTTGCCACCTCATCCCTTTAAACCCGAACACCTACGAATTACACAGGTTCGGAGGCTAATTTAATGCAGATAAGGCACCAAGTGAGTTTAATTACCACCTTAATCAGCCACAGAACCTGTGTAATTATTATGTGTTCGGTCTTAAAAGGATGAGGTGGCAACCCTACCCGTCTCCCACCACCGCTATGGAGATGTAGTTCTAGACCAGCCTTTCTCAACCTTTTCAACACAGAGGAACCCTCAAAATAATGTTCTGGTATCAAGAAACCCCTGCTGAAAATGACTAAAACTCATGAGACATTAGTGTGATTGTCAGTGGGAAGAACGATCCTTTCACTTGTGCTCACCTGTAAGAATTACCCCCTTACAGACACACTATATTACCAAAAGCATTGGGACGCCTGCCTTTACACGCACATGAACTTTAATGGCATCCCAGTCTTAAGGCTCGTACACACGGGACGACGATCGTGCGTACGACCGTGTTGAATCGTATGTTGACGGTCGAATGTAGCCTACTGACATGCACACGACGGTCGTACATACAACTTGCGGCCGGCCGAACGTGATGACGCGAACGAGCGTATAATGAGGAAGTAGCGTCACCTTTTGGGCTCCCTTCTAATTTCATGTTAGTTGAAGTGGACTTGGCGCATGCGTGTTTAGCACAATACAACTTTGTTGAACACAGCTGCTCTACACACGACTCAACGGTCGTATGCGAGCTTGTTGACACGACCAAGTTTTCTAGTCTGCACATACAACTCCCACGAATGACCGTCGTACGTTCAACTGTTGAAAGCGCCGCCACAGACGATCGATTCTGCATGCAACGGTCGTGAGTACGACGTGTTGAACACGATCGTCGTCCCGTGTGTACGAGGCTTTAGTCTGTAGGGTATAATATTGAGTTGGCCCACCCTTTGCAGCTATAACAGCTTCAACTCTTCTGGGAAGGATGTCCACAAGGTTTAGGAGTGTCTATGGGATGTTTGACCATTCTTCCAGAAGAGCATTTGTGAGGTCAGGCACTGGTCCAAATCATTTGGTGGAGGGGGGATTATGATGTGGGGTTGTTTTTCAGGGCTTGGGCTTGGCCCCTTAGTTCTAGTGAAGGGAACTCTCAAGGTGTCAGGATCCCAAGACATTTTGGACAATTTCATGCTCCCAACTTTATGGGAACAGTTTGGGGAGGGTCCTTTCCTGTTCCAACATGTCTGCACACCAGTGCACAAACCAAGGTCCATAAACCCAAGGATGAATGAGTTTGGGGTGGAGGACTAGCCTGCCCATGCCCATGACTAGCCTGCCCAGAGTCCTGACCTCAACACCTTTGGGGTGAGTTAAAGAGTAGACTGCGAGCCAGGCCTTCTCGTCCACATCAGCGCCTGACCTCACAAATGTGCTTTTGGAAGAATGGTTAAAATAGACACACTCCTAAACTTTGTGGACAGCCTTCCCAGACGAGTTGAAGCTGTTATAGCTGCAAAGGGTGGGCCAACTCAATATTGAACCCTACGGGCTAAGATTGGGATGCCATTAAAGTTCATGTGCGTGTAAAGGCAGGTGTCCCAATACTTTTGGTAATATAATGTAGCTAAAAAGATCAATGGTGTCAGTGGGTACTTATCTGAGAGGTAGAAATTGCTCAAGGAACCCCTAACAACCTCTAGAGGAAGCCTAGAATTTCATGGAACCTTGGTTGAGAAACCCTGCTCTAGACTGACAGTGTCTCCTAAGCTGCAAGGGCATCATAGACAAACGTCGCAGGCTTTCTGGTTACACACTTCAGGGCTGTTTGCCACCTTTTCTAGGGGTGTCAGCAACTATCATTTGCCACTGCACCTGGACTTGTTAAGTCCTTATGAGCTTGGAGGCTTTGACTGTCTCTCACCTGAGTGTGGGCTAAATCAGTAGTTTTCAACCCTGTCCTCAAGTACCCCCAACAGGCCATGTTTGCAGGTTTTCCTTTATCTTGCACAGGTGCTTTACATTAGAGTCAATGGCTTGGTATTTTGGACAGCTATTTTATCTAAGAGAAAATCCCAAAACATGGCCTGTTGGGGGTGCTTGAGGACAGGGTTGAGAACCACTGGGCTAAATAAAGCAATCTATATGTACTGCAGTGTGTTGGGGGAATCACTGTCTATATGCATTGATTAAATGTGTTATAATAAGGGGACTCAAATGTGCTTCTGTTTCAAATAAAATGTTGGTTATGTCTAGGGGCTGAAGCTGTACCTAACATGGGTTACCAGTATCTACTACACACAGCAGTTGTTGGTGTGCTCAGCCTAAAGCCTCGTACACACGGGACGACGATCGTATACAACAGGTCGTATGGACGACCATTGTATGCAAAATCGATCGTTCGTATGCGCGATTAGAACAGCCGACATACAACGGCCGTACAAGGGGAGTTGTATGAGCAGTGTATTGGTTAAATACACAACGTTGCAGACTATGCTTGTATTATTTTGTCTATAGATTTGTGGTACTGTTGGATCAGGAACATACACATGGAATGGATAAAATAGGTTTTAGATGTCTAACTAGGTTTTCTCTTTGTGATCCAAATTAAACTTGCCGTGCCGCCCTAAGCTGAGATCTCCCCGCCGATTGCAGTCATTGCCGGACTGGGAATAAAAACCAGCCCCATGGCATAATTATACCAGCCCAATTGCGTAACGTCATTATTTTCTTGTTCATAAAAGGGAAAAAATGTATTTTAAAGCACATTTGAAGCGTTTATTATATATAGATAAGACAAATATGAAAGCACATAGGGCTTTATATATAAGAGCAAACTCTGGTTAAAAGTGGCGCAATCATCAAGGGGGACCCCATGAATGTGGGGTGGGGACCAGACACCACCTTCTGCAGAAAGAATACACTAAGGTAAGGGGGTCAATTTACTGATATAAGGCGGAACCTATATATCAGTGCCCCCTTACATTATTGTATGCACGCCCCCTTACATCAGTGACCCCCTCAGACTGGCCTGTCACTGACTTCCTCTCAGGTGCACCATGCAGGGCTCAGTCAGTGGGCTCCAGCTTGGTGGGTCTGGTTTTATCCTATAGTCTCCTCTCAAGTCCACACACGTCTGACTTCTCCCGTGACCCCCATCCCCACTGCACTCCCACTCTTGACTCCTCTCCAGACTCCCCCCTCAGACATGATACAGGAGATGATCAGAGACTTCAGACATACTACAGGAGGTGGTCAGAGACTGTGGACATTATACAGGAGATGGTCAGAGACTGCAGACATGATATAAAAGATGGTCAGAGACTGCAGACATAGTATAGGAGATGATCAGAGAGTGCAGACATGATATAAGAGATGGTCAGAGACTGCAGACATAGTACAGGAGATGATCAGAGCCTGCAGACATACTACAGGAGATGGTCAGAGACTGTGGACATGATACAGGAGATGGTCAGAGACTGTGGACATGATACAGGTAATGGTCAGAGACTGTGGACATGATACAGGAGATAGTTAGAGACTGTGGACATGATACAGGAGATGGTCAGAGACTGCGGACATGATATAAGAGATGGTCAGAGACTGTAGCCCATCAATGCAGCCTCATTGTACCCATCAATGCAGCCTCACTGTGCCCATTTGCAGCCTCATCAATGCAGCCTCATCGTTCCATCAATGCAGCCTCACTGTGCCCATCTGCAACCCCACTGTGCCCATCAATGCAGCCTCACTGTGCCCATTTGAAGCCACATTAGTGCTCATCAATGCAGCCTCACTGTGCCCATCTGCAGCCCCACTGTGCCATCAATGCAGCCTCACTGTGCCCATTTGGAGCCTCATTGTGCCCATCTGCAACCTCACTGTGCCCATTTGCGGCCTCACTGTGTCCATCTGCAGCCTCACCATGCCATCAATGCAGCCTCACTGTGCCTATTTGCAGCCTCACTGTGCCCATCTGCAGCCCCACTGTGCCATCAATGCAGCCTCACTGTGCCCATCTGCAGCCTCACTGTGCCCATCTGCAGCCTCACTCACTGTGCCCATCTGCAGCCTCACTCACTGTGCCCATCTGCAGCCTCACTGTGCCCATCTGCAGCCTTGCCAGTACTTGGATTGGATTAGACAGAGCGGGCATCTCCCATGCTGTGTCATGGAGCTGGGGTCTGAAATGCTTGGTGGCCGCCCACTGTTACAAAGTTCTGCCTGCCCTAGACCATTATAGATGGAACACTGATTCAATTTCCCAGCAGTGGATCAGTGTTTCGCCTATCACGGTCGGCAGGACTTTGTTATGGTGCAGCTGAACAGATCCCAGCTCCGTGACAGTGCGGGAGATAGCTGTGTTATTACACAAGTGGAGGGAGGGTTAGGAGGAGTCTGGACTCGGATCAGTCGTGGGCGCCGCAGCTCAAAGTGCCCCCCAGGGCAGGCAGCCTACCAAGAAATTTCCTGATATCCCGGTAGGCCAGTTCGGCCCTGCTCAGGCTTACTTTATTTACTTACACTATTGTCTTATAGATGAGGAGACTCCTCCGCCACAGGTCCTGGTGCACTCTCCCCAAACTGACCACGGTCCCCAGTCTCTATCAATGCTTTTTTGGCCAGGTCTCAAAATTGGCACATTCTCCCATGATAACACCACTGAAAAGCAATCCAGAGACACATCAAGTTCAGGATGATGTAAATACTGCACATGTGCTTAGACAGGAGTTACAGTGTTCCTAGAACCGCTCTCATCTTGAGCCCAAAGTGTACATTCCTCAGTGCATGTGCATTACAATGTACACAAAAAATAAAAAAATTGCCTGCACATCATTGCCCTTTAACATGTCTGGTATATCAAGATTTAGGAAGCGTTTACTCTGTGTATATATACCTTAATGCCCATCTCCCTTTATAGAGCACATGGCAGCGGCAGCCCATACATTAAGGGCGCACGGGCGCCGCCCCCCCATCCCTGCCGCCACCTTCCTATCCATGCGCCCGGCCCCTTTTAGGACGCCGAACGCATTAATTCCTATGGAGGGGGCGGGAGGGGGTGTTTTTTTTAAGTACCTGACTAGAGCTGGAGGCTCTAATAGGTTTCAAAAAAGGGTGGGCTCGGGGCGCAGAGAGTGCGCCCAGATCCCACCCAATTGTGTGACGATAGCGAATGAATTTTCGCTATTTTCACACTGCAGTGCCTCCCCGCCAATCAGGAAGAGAAGACGCGCCGGAGCAGGAGCCGCCGCTCACCGCTGCCTGCATGTCCGCGCTCCGGAGGAGGAGAGGAGCACAACACACAGCAGCCCAGCAAGTGGTCCCGGGGGGGAGGGGGGATGCTCTATGTTAGCCTAGTGCTGCGTGGGGGTTGTGCCCGATGTCCCGTGGGCGGGGGGGCATGGGTTGGGGGGTGCTGTCAGTGCCGCCCCCCCAAAGGAGAAACCCACCAGCCGCCACTGGCACACGGTGTATAGGGACGTACATACATGGTTGTATTTTCCCACCCAGGGGAAATACAACCGGGCGCATTGCTCTGCAGGCTCCGTAGAAAAAAAATGCACTTTTTTTTTTACCTGAAAAAAAAATTAATTTATTATTGTTTTTTTTTTTTTATTTATAAAAAGTGAACTTAAAACTTCTCCTATAAAGAATAAGTTCACTTAAAAAAAATTGTAATAAATCCACATTCTCCCAGATAACACCACTGAAAAGCAAGAGAGAATCCAGCGCCTTCAATCTTCCACCCACGGCCGTTCTCCCTCCCAATGTCATTGACTTAACCACTTCAGCCCTGGAAAGTTTACCCCCCCTTCCAGACCAGACCATTTTCTCCAATATGTCACTGCGTTACTTTAACTGACAATTGCGCGGTCATGTGACACTGTACACAAATAAAATTGATGTCCTTTATTTTCCACAAACAGAGCTTTCTTTTGGTGGTATTTGATCACCTCTGCGATTTTTATTTTTTATGCGCTATAAGCAAAAGAGGACCGACAATTTGAAAAAAAAACAACAATATTTTTTACTTTCGGCTTTAAAACACGGTCAATAAAAAAAAGCAAAAAAATCAAATTTATTCATCAATTTAGGCCAATTTATATTCTGCTACATATTTTTGTTTAAAAAATCCAAATAAGCGTATATTGATAGGTTTGCGCGAACGTTATAGCGTCTACAAACTATGGGATATTTTTATGGCATTTTTATTTTTTTATTAGTAATGGCGGTGATCAGTGATTTTTAGAGGGACTTCGACATTGCAGCAGACAAATCGGATACTGATACTTTTCACACTTTTGGGGACCAGTGACATTATTACAGTGATCAGTGCTAAAAAAAATACACTGTCATTGTACTAATGATACTGGCAGGGAAGGGGTTAACACCCGGGGTGATCGATCAAAAAGTTAAGTGTGTCCCTAGGGAGTGCTTGCTAACTGTGGGGGGTGCTTTGACTGGGGGAAAACAGAGATCTGTGTTTTTGCTTAGCAGAAACACAAGATCTCCATCTTCCCCTCTGGCAGAACGGCGATCTGCCTTGTTTACATAGACAGACCGCCATTCTGACTCTCTTCAGAACAATCGGCGGGTCCCGGCGGACATTGCGTCCGCCCAACCCACTGATTGGCTCCCACTGTGCCCAATCACAGTGCGAGCAGGTTGCTGGTGGTTTGTGCATGCGCCCCAGAGAGAGAGAGAGACACAGCGAGAAAGAGACATTGTTAGTGCATGTGCATTACTATTGTGCATTAATGGGGAAATACAAGCGGGTGCAATGCTCTGCAGATTATAAAAAAAAAGAATAAATGCACAATTTTTTTAAAGCGAGAGAAAGAGACAGAGAGAGAGAGAGACAGCGAGAGAGAGGGAGACAGAGAGAAAGAGAGAGAGAGGGAGACAGAGAGAGACAGCGAGAGAGAGGGAGACAGAGAGAAAGAGAGAGACAGTGAGAGAAAGAGAGACAGCGAGAGAGAGACAGTGAGAAAGAGAGAGACAGTGAGAAAGAGAGAGACAGTGAGAAAGAGAGAGACAGTGAGAAAGAGAGAGACAGTGAGAGAAAGAGAGACAGCGAGAGAAAGAGAGAGACAGCGAGAGAGAGACAGTGAGAAAGAGAGAGACAGCGAGAGAAAGAGAGAGACAGCGAGAGAGAGACAGTGAGAAAGAGAGAGACAGCGAGAGAAAGAGAGAGACAGCAAGAGAAAGAGAGAGACAGCGAGAGAAAGAGAAACAGCGAGAGAAAGTGAAACAGTGAGAGAAAGAGAGAGAGACAGCGAGAAAAAGAGAGAGAGACAGCGAGAAAAAGAGAGAGAGACAGCGAGAGAAAGAGAGAGACAGCGAGAGAGAGAGACAGCGAGAGAGAGAGACAGCGAGAAAAAGAGAGAGACAGCGAGAGAAAGAGAGAGACAGCGAGAGAGAGAGACAGCGAGAGAGAGAGACAGCGAGAAAAAGAGAGAGACAGCGAGAGAAAGAGGAACAGCGAGAGAAAGAGAGAGAGACAGCGAGAGAAAGAGACAGCTCTGCAGACTAAAAAAAAAGAATAAATTCATATTTTTTTTAAAAAGAGAGAGAATATATCCATCCATCCATGGAGAGAGTATATAATATATCCATCCATCCATGGAGAGAGTATATAATATATCCATCCATCCATGGAGAGAGTATATAATATATCCATCCATCCATGAAGAGAGTATATAATATATATATCCATCCATGGAGAGAGTATATAATATATCCATCCATCCATGGAGAGAGTATATAATATATCCATCCATCCATGGAGAGAGTATATAATATATATTTTTACAGAAGGTGGTTTCCTGTCTGGATTATCCCCTCTATATGGAGGCACCTCATCCCAAGAAAGAAAGTAATAAAGAAGGAGAGGTGTTCCCAATGGGATTATACGGTGCGAAAAAAGACAATTTGATCTCACAAAAACTGTTTAGAGATAAAATCAAGTTTTATTTATTACCATCTAAGTAGTAACAGCCAAAACAATGGCTAATAATGCCCAACAGAAGGGCTATACATACAGTCCAACACTGGCAAAGGGGTTGGATATACAGTGATAATTACAATTATATTTAGTACGGAAACATATTACTTATAAATGCACTTTAGGTCAACATCCCGACATGTTTCGTCCAACATGGGCTTCCTCAGGGGACTGGTAATGACCGATGCACTTTGTTGTTCCCGTAACTGCAAATATACAATAAATTAATACAGACATACTCCAGAGATACAGGTAAGCATTGAACATTCCTTCTATATATCACTCCCCCGTCATG
>BLSH010060562.1:59153-72813 GCA_018402905.1 Glandirana rugosa
CCCCCCCCCCCCCACAGTAATTTCTAGCAAAAAAAAAAAAAAAAACTGCAGATTTTAACACGTGTGCAAAAATATAACAAATTTGCCCCAGTAGACAAGTTAATAAACTACAATTCTTATACCCAGAAGTAAAATGAGACTGTGACCCATTTTCTCCATAATGTCTGTTACTTACCTTCGTCGATAAGTAGAAACGATTCTTCCTGTTCACTCTTCATCATCATCCCAACCTCCGCCGTGGACGGCTGATCACCCCCCACATACATTTCTTCTTCTTCCACTTTAATTTTTATATTAAGCAGCTCTTCAGCCTAAACCCACCCAAAATTAGAAAACATCTATTAACGCCAGGAAGTTATGAAAGACCAAATTCATTGCAGCTCTGCAATCCTTAATACATCATTAAATGTTTTATTTTTATTTATTTGAAAGATCTGGCTCTCTCAATCCTAGTGCAGCAGAGCTTTAATTCTGAACCCTGGAGATCTTACAAAATGATCCCTTGCAGTAGGACTGCACCCGCAATGCAAGAAATAACGGCTTGCTTATTCTGAGGGAGAAGAGAAGCACCTTTTCTTACCGTCCTCTGCTCCCCTGACAGATGGTGCCCCCCCCCCCCACACCTCTGTGTCATCATGTCCAAAGCAGGACTATGGACGAGGTATCAGGTAAGTACAGTGGTGCTCAAAAGTTTGCATACCTTGGCATAAATCATGAAATGTTGCCATTAATTAGAGCTGCACGATTCTGGCCAAAATCGGAAGCACGATTTTTTTGCTTAGAATAAAGATCACGATTCTCGCAGCATAACATCTTACATATACAAAAAAATAGAGCTAACAGCACTGATCAGTTTATTTAAGTGTCATTTTTCTCAAAAAAATTGTGTTTGAAAGACTGCTGTGCAAACACCGTGTGACATAAAATATTGCAACAACCGCCATTTTATTCTCTAGGGTCTCTGCTAATATATATATATATATATATATATAAATGTTTGGGGGTTCTAAGTAATTTTCTAGCGTAAAATACTGGATTTTTACTTGTAAACAACAAATGTCAGAAAAGATTTAGTCTTTAAATGGTTAATCTAAAATCTACTATACACAGGAGTTCATTCCTTTGATAAGCAGAAACATTGTATTTCTTGCCCAGATAGGAGAGACTCAAGTCACTACGACTTAGAAAAAGGTTCCTGGAGAGACTTCAGGCGACTCGCACTGACTTCTATTACAGTCAATTCGCGCTGAGTCGCCCTGCAAGTCGGACTCCATTAACTGGACTGAAAATCGCGGTAAGGCATGATGGAGATCGCCGAAGCGGTGGGTGAATTGAGATCACAATTTTATTACGATTAATCGTGCAGCTCTAGCATTGTTATTGAAAATATGACTGATCATGCCTAAAAACGCTCTTTTTATTTAAGGATAGTGATCATATGAAGCTATTTATTATCACATAGTTGTTTGGCTCCTTTTGAAATAACAGTGATAACAGAAATCACCCAAATGGCCCTGATCAAAGGTTTACATACCCTGGAATGTTTGGCCTTGGTACAGACATACAAGATGACACACACAGATTATAATAGCAAGTAAAGGTTAATTTTCCGCATCTGTGGCTTGTTGAATTGCAATTAGTATCTGTGTATAAATTGTTAATGAGTTCGCTAGCTCTCATGTTAATGCACTGAGCAGACTTAGATACTGTGCCAAGGAGAGCAGAAAATAAATGTCAAAAGACCTGCGTCACAAGGTAATGCAATTTTATAAAGATGGAAAGGGATATAAAAAGATATTCAAAGTGTTAAATGTGCCAGTCAGTACTGTTCAATCACTTATTAAGAAGTGGAAAATTCAGGGATCTCTTGATAACAAGCCAAGGTCAGGCAGACCAAGAAAAATGGCAGCCACAACTGCCAGGGGAATTGCTCGGGATAGAAAGAAAAACCTTAGGAGAAATAGAGGCTGCTCTGGAAAAAACTGTGTTTTTTTTAAAGAGCACAATACGATGATACTTGAACAAAAAATTATGTGCATGGTCTTGTTGTCTACACCAATGCCACAAAAAAAAAGCCCAGTAATATGCCTGGCAATGCCTTGAAATTCCTCATAGGGCTGTTTTTGTGGCAATGGTGCAGTAAAGGCTTCTTTCAGGCAACTAAACCATGCAGATCATTTTGTTCAAGTATCATCAAAAACACAGTTTTTTCCAGGGCAGCCTCTATTTCTCCTAAGGTTATCTATGGGTTTTTCTTTCAATCCCGAGCAATTCCTCTGGCAGTTGTGGCTGCAATCTTTCTTGGTCTGCCTGACCTTGGCTTGGTATCAAAAGATCCCTGAATTTTCCACTTCTTAATAAGTTACTGAACAGTACTTACTGGCAAATTAAACACTTTGAATATCTTTTTATATCCCTTTCCATTTCTACAGAATTCTATTATCTTGTTATGCAGGTCTTTTGACATTTATTTTCTGCCCTCCGTGGCTCAGTATCCAAGTCTGCTCAGTGCATTAACGCGAGAGCTAGCAAACTCATTGATAATTTATACACAGACATTAATTGCAATTTAAAAAGCCACAGATGTGGGAAATTAACCTTTAATTGTCATTATAACCTGTGTGTGTCACCTTGTATGTCTGTACAAAGACCAAACATTCCAGGGTATGTAAACTTTTGATCAGGGCCATCAGAAGGTCATCTCACAAATGTTCAGAGCAACGTATGTGTTCTATACGAGCCCACCTACCCGATGATGGCGAGGGATGGTGTGATCTTTCGGTGTGGAATCCCGGGAATATGGAGGACGGGGCTTTCTCCCTGATGGGGTTCTTTTACTGGATCCATCTACCTGATGATGGTGAGGGATGGTGTGATCTTCCTGTTTGGAATCCCGGGAATAAGGACTGGGACATTGCTCTGCTGGGTCTCCTTTACTGGATCCATCTACAGGACCATGGTGAGAGATGGTGTGATCTTCCTGTGTGGAATCCTGGGAATTCAGAGGACGGGGACATCTCTCTGGTGGGTTCCCATTACTGGATCCATCTGTAGGAAACACACACACTGACTGAATACATTGTTTCTACGTGTTTATCAGATGATGGGGGATCTAGGTAGACCCTCTGTACTGCTCTCTCCTTTACAATAAAGTCTCCTCTTACCCGGTGATGTGAGGGATGGCTGATTGTCCATCATGCCGTCCTTGAAGAGATCCTTGTGTTCTTCTAAATACTTCCATTCCTTCATGGAGAAATAAACAGTGACATCTTGACACCTTATAGGAACCTGACACACACCATGATACAGTCACCATCCAGACACATCCCTTGTCTGTTACTGGATGGTGACCCAGAATTCCCAGCACCAGCGGTAGACCGATATATCGGCCGGCCGATATATATTGGGCCAATTTTTGGCTTTTTTAAATTAATCGGCATCTGCCAATTGTGATGCAAATTAGGGCCAATATCCGCCCCCCCATCCCCCCCGTCGGCGCCGGGAGCCCACATTAGACTGTGGGCTCCCGGACACCCAGGAGCGCCGCTGTGTCACTCAGACACAGTGAGAAGGCAGAGCAGCCCCAGCGGCGAAATGGAGCACTGCAGCCGCTAGGGCTGCTCTGTCTTCTATCTGATTGACAGGCGCACGTGTGATGACATCACAGAGCAGCGGGAGCCGGGAAATTTGAATCTCCCTGTGTGATTCGCTGTGTGGCACTGGTATATGTTGTGTTTCATTTCATGGACACTGGTATATGCTGTATTTCATGGGCACTGGTATATGCTGTATTTCATGGGCACAGGTATATGCTGTATTTCATGGGCACAGGTATATGCTGTATTTCATGGGCACAGGTATATGCTGTATTTCATGGGCACAGGTATATGCTGTATTTCATGGGCACAGGTATGTGCTGTATTTCATGGGCACTGGTATATGCTATATTTCATGGGCACTGGTTTGTGCTGTATTTCATGGGCACAGGTATGTGCTGTATTTCATGGGCACTGGTATATGCTATATTTCATGGGCACTGGTTTGTGCTGTATTTCATGGGCACTGGTATATGCTATATTTCATGGGCACTGGTATATGCTATATTTCATGGGCACTGGTATGTGCTGTATTTCATGGGCACTGGTATGTGCTGTATTTCATGGGCACTGGTATGTGCTGTATTTCATGGGCACTGGTATGTGCTGTATTTTATGGGCACTGGTATGTGCTGTATTTTATGGGCACTGGTATGTGCTGTATTTCATGAGCACCGGTATATGCTGTATTTCATGGCACTGGTGTATGCTGTATTTCATGGATCTGGTATATGGCTGTATTTCATGGGACTGGTATATGGCTGTGTTGAAAGGTCTCTTAAGTGAACCATATACATACCAGAATAAGCACAATTAACTGTTAGATGTTATGAGATGAAGGGGAAAAAAGAAAATCTGCCTAACATATCGGCCCAAAAAAAAAAAAAAAAAAAAAAAAAAAAAAAAAAACGGCATCATATAATCGGTCATCCCGATTTCTAAGTATCGGCATCGGCCAGAGAAAAACCCATATCGGTCTACCTCTACCCGGCACCACTCACCTTTCCTGTCAGCAGCTCAGTGATCTTCTTGGTGACTTCTAGAATCTTCTTGCGATTTTTCCTCTTGAGTTTCAAGGAGTGAGGTGAAGGCACTGTGATGGTTAGATGGTCATCGGACTTCACTGCAGGACAACTCTGCATTCAAAGAGCAATCAAAATGTTATGTATCCTCCCAGAATCCTCCTCATCTCAGGTCTTTGTTTTATTAATAGTGATATGAGTAATGTCATGTGACCTCCCAGAATCCTCCTCACCTCTCCAGTCAGCAGGTAGATGATCTCCAGGGTGAGTTCCAATATCGTCTCAGTCATGTGACTTGAGTCCTCCTTCATTCTCACTGATGTGATCATGTGATCCATACAAGACTCTGACATCTGTAGACAGATAATATAACAGCCTCGCCAATCATTATAACTCATAGACAAGTAGAGATTAATTTCATATCCAGGCAGCGTACATTTGGGGCAGTCTCAGAATGAGAGCAGCATTTGTGTCTTAATCGAAATGACTGGGACTGCACAGCTATGCAGAAAAACACAGAGGCTCTGGATGGACAGTTGGATAAATGGTTCTATATTTAGGATGTATCCGGTCTATAAACCAGAGGCTCTGGATGGACAGTTGGATAAATGGCTCTATATTTAGGATGTATCCGGTCTATAAACCAGAGGCTCTGGATGGACAGTTGGATAAATGGTTCTATATTTAGGATGTATCTGGTCTATAAACCAGAGGCTCTGGATGGACAGTTGGATAAATGGTTCTATATTTTGGATGTATCTGGTCTATAAACCAAAGGCTCTGGATGGACAGTTGGATAAATGGTTCTATATTTAGGATGTATCTGGTCTATAAACCAGAGGCTCTGGATGGGCAGTTGGATAAATGGCTCTATATTTAGGATGTATCCGGTCTATAAACCAGAGGCTCTGGATGGACAGTTGGATAAATGGCTCTATATTTAGGATGTATCCGGTCTATAAACCAGAGGTTCTGGATGGACAGTTGGATAAATGGCTCTATATTTAGGGTGTATTGGTTTACATATTATATTCCTTTATAAACGTTTGTGGCCGCATCTACTGGAGATAAAAGACGTCACAGTGACTATGGAGGAAGGGAAAGGACACAATGGGGGTTACTGGGTGTAAATATTAACAAAATCTTGTTACCTCCTCTGCTCCACCGGTTCCAGCCATGTTTCCTCTTTATGTCCTTCCAATTCACCTTTCACCCGGAACTTCCTGTTAATATTTCTACATCCCCTTCCTGTCTCCACCCTACATCATTTCCTGCCTTCACCTTACATCACTTCCTGTCTGTTCATGATGATGATGTGAGATCACCACCTTGTGGTAAATGGAAATACTGCAGTCTGCGTTATGTTTCAGCATCTTGCATGCTGCTGCATCATTCATTCCTCTGTTATATCCATGATTATACAAGCAGATTATAGCAAAGATAAAATCCACACTAAGATAAAAAGGAGAACATTTTGATAGTGAAGGTTAAACTAAAAAAATGAAAATAAAACATTACAAGCTGAAATACAACATATAAGGCTCTATTTAGAAAACTTTACAGGATAAATTCACCTTTTCAAGAAAAATATAATAAATGCACATTTTTTTCTTGCACGTAAAAAAAAAATGTGTTTATTTATTTATTTTTCCTGGAGCCTGCGCAGCATTGCACCTGCAATCAGCAGATTGTGGGTGCAAACTCTCCTGCGGACTCTCAGCATAGCTGTCTGCCCGTACCTCCTATGAGCAGGCAGTTGCCTGAGAGCAGAAAGAATTAATGGACTGCCAGAGCACTCACCACGGAGCACTCACCAGCAAGCACCCTGGCAGCATACCTCCCAACTGTCCCTGATTTTGAGGGACTCTCTTTGATTTGGAATAATGTCCCTCTGTCCCTCTTTCCTCCTCATTTGCCCCTCATTTTGGTCCGATCTATAAAGTTGTATATAAAATGAACTATTTATCTCTCAAAAAGTGTTTCCCAGTGCTAAACCTTTCATCCAACTTCTAAATTGCTGCATTTGTAAGTTTAAAACCCAGTATAAAGGAATAGTAGTGGTAAAATAAAACACGTGTGGGTTTAACTAATCATTTTTGTTTGTATAATACTCCTTTATGGGGGTGTGACATATGCTTACATGCTATTGCTAAAGTCCTGTACACACGGGCTGAATGTTGGGAGACAACGACCAGTTAAAAACAAGACAAAATGGCCGACATTCTGCCCATGTGTATGTTGGTCTGTCTGACAGAAGCTGGCTGTTCTGCTGGCTTCTGTTGCCCATGCATGCTGGAGAACCAGCAACCAAACGACTCCTGATCAGCACTCTCCCTGTCAGAACACAACAGCTCAGTGTGGGAGATCACTGAACTAAACTCACGTGGTTAGTACAGCGCCTCCGACCGAAGCTGACAGTTTTTTATTTTTTTTTTTTTCAACTCAGAGGGTTGAACAACAAAAGATGAATAGTGTGTACCTGGCTTAATAGCTGTCCCTCGTTCGAATCTCAAAAAGTTGGGAGGTATGCTGGCAGTTCACTGAGAACTACAAGCCATCAGCCTTAACAGCCGATGGAACTTGTAGGCATTCTTTCCAAGGAAACTGTGAATGAATGACGCGGCCGTGTAGAAGGAGCCCCGCATGGCCACAATTTTTTCAAATTGTGGCAGCAGACATGGGAAAAAGAACCCATGCGGTTGTCACAGGGAGAGGGGGGGTGAGATGCAGGACCTGGCAAATTGCTTAGCTGGTGCCTCTGTGACTGAAGTTATTTGTGGTGTCGCGAGGAACGGTATCTAAAGTTATGACAGCATATACAGTTTACAGGAAAATGTTGTCTGATAAGCACGATCAACTGAATGAAAAGGACACTGGACTTGTTTACTTGTGGCGAACACCGTCCCAAGTTTAGGAAGAGGATTGTCTTGTGCTAACGGTAAAGCATGGTGGTGTCGCAGTCATGGTTTGGACAGCCATATCTTGGTATTCTGCAGGCCTCATCGTCATCTTGAATGGTAGAGTCATTGCCAACGACTATATACAATTTTTGCCAACCATGTGCACCCCATGGCACAGAAATTGTTTCTCTAAGACAGCGCCATTTACCAAGACCATAATGCTCTTATTTACACAGCTGGTGTTGTCAAATAATGGTTTGATGAGCATGCAGAAGAAGTCTCCCACCTTCCCCTTGCACCACAATCACTGGACCTCCAAATCATAGAGCCATTGTGGTAATTTTGGAGAACAGGGTTCAGGCTCGTTTTCCACCTCTAATATCTCTGTGAGAACTGTAATAATTGAGTGGTATCAGATTCCATTATCCACCATCCAGAACTCAGGCCTCCTTGGATGCCAAAGGCAGTCCAATGCCATATTGGTTGAAGTTTTGAAAGGATGGGAGCATCACACCAGCTTGTACAGGCTTTTTAAAATACTTTTATTTATCTTTTGTAACAGCCATCGTGTAACACTGTGCCAGTTTCCCCAAGTGGCAAAACTCCAATTGGACAAAATGCAAATTAAGCCCCCCTCAACCTTCATTTCACCTTTCCATCTGACCATCCTTACTGCACTGCTTCAAGGATATCCCTCCCAACTCCAAAGACCACCAGCTTCCCTCCTTATACCTATCCTTCCTAATTAGAACTACTCCCAGCACTTACATCTTTCCCAGTGGATCGAAGGCTGAGCAAAACACTTCTATTGTGCCCACACACAACCGGCATTGTAGACCAGTCTGATCCCAGATGCCCAGCTAAAGATACTGCCACTGTGGAAGTTGCCACCCCATCCTTTGGTCACTGCTGGTGCTTGAATTATTCTTAAAGCTACCCCACTGGCTACGGGGCAGACATCTTACCCTAGCTGTTTCCAAACTCCATTTTCACCACCCCTCCCCACAAGCAGACACACATCACTATCTGGCTTCACAACCCACATCGCCAGTTCTCAGGTTTTATAACTCCCCGGCCACTTACCACCTCAATCCCCCTCAGCTGACAGACTTTGCTTCCTGGCCACTTACTACCCTCCCCAACTGTCGAACACACCCTTGTTGACAGATATCCCTTCCCAGCCTCCCTACACACCATCTAATCTTCTGATAGACATCCCTCGCCAGCCTCCCTACACACCCTCCCATCTTCTGATAGACATCCCACCCTAGCCTTTCTACACACCCTCCTGTCTTCTCATAGACATCCCTCCCCAACCCTCCTGCACACCATCCCATCTTCTGATAGACATCCCTCGCCAGCCTCCCTACACACCCTCCCATCTTCTGATAGACATCCCACCCTAGCCTTTCTACACACCCTCCTGCCTTCTCATAGACATCCCTCTCTAGCCTTCCTACACACCCTCATGTCTTCTCATAGACATCCCTCCCTAGCTGTCCTACACACCATTCCATCTTCTGAAGGATATCCCTCCCTAGCCTTTCTATGCACTATCCTATTTTCCGATAAACATCCCTCCCTTGCCTTCCTACACACCCTCTTGTCTTGTGATAGACATCCCTCCCTAGTCTTCCTACACATCCTCCTGTCTTCTCATAGACATCTCTCCCTAGCCTTCCTACACACCCTCCCGACTTCTGATAGACATCCCTCCCTAGCATTCCTACACACCATCCAATCTTCTTATTGACATCCGTCACTAGCCTTTCCACACACCCTCCCATTTTCTGATAGGCATCCCTCCCTAGCCTTCTTACACACCATCCCATCTTCTGATAGAAATCCCTCCCTAGCCTTTCTACACACCCTCCCATTTTTTGATAGACATCCCTCCCTAGCCTTCATACACACCCTCCTATCTCCTGATATACAGTATCTCACAAAAGTCAGTACACCCCTCACATTTTTGTAAATATTTTATTTTATCTTTTCATGTGACAACAAGAAACAAATGACACTTTGCTACAATGTAAAGTAGTGAGTGTACAGCTTGTATAACAGTGTAAATGTGCTGTCCCCTCAAAATAACTCAACACACAGCCATTAATGTCTAAACCACTGGCAACAAAAGTGAGTACACCCTAAGTGAAAATGTCCAAATTGGGTCCAATTAGCCATTTTCTCTCCCCGGTGTCATGTGACTTGTTAGTGTTACAAGGTTTCAGGAGTGAATGGGGAGCAGGTGTGCTGAATTTGTTGTTATCACTCTCACTCTCTCATACTGGTCACTGGAGGATCAACATAGCACATCATTGCAAAGACAGTTCTGAGGATCGGAAAAAAAAGAATTGTTACTCTACAAATAGATGGCCAGGACTATAAGAAGATTGCCAAGACCCTGAAACTGAGCTACAGCACAGTGGCAGCGGTTTAACAGGACAGGTTCCACTCAGAACAGGCCTCTCCATGGTCGACCAAAGAACTTGAGTGCACGTGCTCAGCGTCATATCCAGAGGTTGTCTTTGGGAAATAGACATATGAGTGCTGCCAGCATTGCTGCAGAGGTTGAAGAGGTGGGGGTCAGCCTGTCAGTGCTCAGACCATACGCTGCACACTGCGTCAAATTGGTCTGCATGGCTGTTGTCCCAGAAGGAAGCCTCTTCTAAAGATGATGCAGAAAAAAAGCTCGCAAACAGTTTGCTGAAGACAAGTAGACTAAGGACATGGATTACTGGAACCATATCCTGTGGTCTGAGGAGACCAAGATAAACGTATTTAGTTCAGATGGTGTCAAGCGTGTGTGGCGGCAACTGGGTGAGGAGTACAAAGACAAGTGTGTCTTGCCTACAGTCAAGCATGGTGGTGGGAGTGTCAAGGTCTGGGGCTGCATGAGTGCTGCCGGCACTGGAGAGATACAGTTCATTGAAGGAACCATGAATGCCAACATGTACTGTGGCATACTGAAGCAGAGCATGATCCCCTCCCTTTGGAGACTGGGCCAGAGAGCAGTATTCCAACATGATCACAACCCCAAACATCCCTCCACTGCCTTGCTAAAGAAGCCGGGGGTAAAGGTTATGGCCTGGCCAAGCATGCCTCCAGACCTAAACCCTATTGAGCATCTGTGGGACATCCTCAACTGGAAGGCGGAGGAGCACAAGGTCTCTAACTTCCACCAGCTCTGTGATGTCGTCATGGAGGAGGGGAAGAGGACTCCAGTTGCAATATGTGAAGCTCTGGTGAACTCCATGCCCAAGAGGGTTAAGGCAGTGCTGGAAAATAATGGTGGCCACACAAAATATTGACACTTTGGGACCAATTTGGACATTTTCACTTAGGGGTGTACTCCCTTTTTTTGCCAGTGGTTTAGACATTAATGGCTGTGTGTTGAGTTATTTTGAGGGGACAGTAAATTTACACCGTTATACAAGCTGTACACTCATTTCTTCAGTGTTGTCACATGAAAAGATATAATAAAATATTTACAAAAATGTGAGGGGTGTACTCACTTTTGTGAGATACTGTACATCCCTCCATGACTGCTCAGTTCCCTTAGTAAGCACTCCAAATTCACTGCAACGCTGTCCCTCAACATCCTGCCCAATCCTCTCATATAACCCCCCCCCCAGAAGACAGATATCCCTGCTAGCCCTCTTCACTCCCCAACTGACAGACATCCCAGCAGGGGTAGGGAACCTGCGGCTCTCCAGCTGTTGTAGAACTACATTTCCCATGAGGCATTGCAAGGCTGATGGATACAATTACTCCCAGAAGCATGATGGGAAATGTTGGTCTACAACAACTGGAGAGCCGCAGGTTCCCTACCCCTGGGAGTCAGTAGGAAAACCCAAAACTTGCCACATAATGCAATCTGAGTGTATATACCCTCTGCACTCATCTCCTGTACAAATTGCCCACCTTCATACCATCCACACTCCTCTCCTACACATAATGCCTGCCTCATAACTTTCATACAGCTCTCTTGCCCATACTGCCCAACATCATACCATCCACATTCCTCCCCTTTTGATACTGCCTGCTATTATACCCTTCACACACCATTCCTTCACATAGTGCCCACTGTTATACCACCAATACTCCTGTACTGCACATACTGCCCACTGCAATACTCTCCACACTCCTCCCCTATGTATATTATCCACTAAAACAATTCTTCAACAGGATTTTTACAATCCTCAACATTTGCTGTTCTGGACCAGGCACACCTTTACTAAAGAATGATCTTATACAATTGAATATTAGAGTGTAAGCTCTTCAGGTTTAAAGGCTGATGTGACTGGCTTAGTGTTCTCTGAACAACACTATGGTATGTCTGAGCTTTAAAAATGTGTAATAATAGTGTGTTTCTGAAGTGAGGTCTGACCTCCATTTCTTTTTTTTTATCTTTTTTCCATAAAGGTTTTATTGAGTAAAATCAAAAGAACAATACAGAAATCATCCAACAGTGACAATTAGAAACAGTATAAAAATACACTGCACAGTAGGCATTATGAGAAAGAAGAAGCCAGATTGGGTGAAACACGTTGAGGCGGGTCTTAGATGCCATCACTTCTGTGCATTGGTGCACATGCTGGTTTTGGGAATTGGAACAGCGGCGGTTCGAGTTTGCCATACAAACCGCTGGAAATCCTGAGTGGTGAGAAGGCACGTTACTATGTGAGTGTATATTTGGCAGGGAGATCATTGTATTTTAATGGAGATTCATGAGTAATAAACTTGCTGCATGAAGAGATCCTCTCTGTGGATTCTTGAAACATGCTACTTGATCCGTCTGGGGCTGGACTGCTTGGAGGCAAGTATGTGGACCGGAACCAATGGTACTGGAGACGCCATATCCACAGTTAAAGCACTACTTAGGGTCATATTTCTGGTGAGTACATGGTGTGAAGAGGGGAGCGTGAGCCACCACCACTTGTTGGAGTACTGAATGTATTTTATAAGTATGAGCACAAGAAGAACTTGATTCACTTTATATTATTCAGTTACAGCATTTAGTATTTTAAGCATTTTTTGAGCATCACACGCTTCATGGGACTTTCGTTATAATTTAAAGCGACATTTCTGAATATGCATATGCAGTATGTGTTTTTGATGTTATGTGGTTCATATTATGATTTGCTTGATCATATTGAAAATGTGTATTTTTTCAACAAAATGTTCAGTGCCTCTGTTGATCACTATTTCTGTTACCATAGCACAGCTCACAAATTGTATTGTTTGGGAGAGTAAGTATGAGAAAGGCATTAGTAATAAGTTTGGTTATGGTAACTGACCTGAGTTTCTGGGAAAAGCAGAATCTGCCCGGAGACTCTGATCCCACCCTGTGATAATTTCCTGTGGAGGGAGAGCAGCCAATGAGAGTGGGGAGTACTGAGGGTATTCTCTGTGGACAGCAGAATCCACCCAGTGACTGTGATCCCTTCCAATGATTGGCTAGTGTGGTAGAGTGTAGCCAATGGCAGTGGAGGAGGTGTGAAGCAGGAACTCTGAGATAAAGGCTGACAGCTCTTCCCCCCTGTCCACACTACATTCTCCGACAGCTCTCCTCCCACCATCCACACTACATTCTCCGACAGCTCTCCCCACACCATCCACACTACATTCTCCGACAGCTCTCCCCCCACCATCCACACTACATTCTCCGACAGCTCTCCTCCACCATCCACACTACATTCTCCGACAGCTCTCCTCCACCATCCACACTACATTCTCCGACAGCTCTCCTCCACCACTCACACTACATTCTCCGACAGCTCTCTTCTACCACCCACACTACATTCTCCGACAGCTCTCCTCCACCATCCACACTACATTCTCCGACAGTTCTCCTCCACCATCCACACTTCATTCTCCGACAGCTCTCCTCCCACCATCCACACTTCATTCTCCGACAGCTCTCCTCCCACCATCCACACTACATTCTCTGACAGCTCTCCTCCACCATCCACACTACAATCTCTGACAGCTGTGATTCTAGTGATTGGCTAGTGTGGTAGAGTGTAGCCAATGGCAGTGGAGGAGGTGTGAAGCTGGAACTCTGAGATGAAGGCTGACAGCTCTTCCCCCCTGTCCACACTACATTCTCCAACAGCTCTCCCCCCCTAAAATCCACACTACA